>JARJDU010012468.1:0-12870 GCA_030264695.1 Lissagria laeviuscula
ATGAGGAGTTAACATATATGATACCTAATGGTTACAACATGTAACAAAACACAGGGCCGTCTTAACGGCACAGTGGGCTTCGGGCAAGAGTGAAGTGTGATGCTCACCGCCTCAAATACATTTTTTGCATTAGGTAAAAAATTTAATTAATTCATTTTGCCCATAGCGCTCATTTTCAAAGACGGCACTAACAAAGAATATAATATAGTTTGCAATAACTATATTGAAAACTTTTTTCCGATAGTCATTCTGAAGAGAAGAAGTTAATTGTATTTCTTTTCACTCCAAAAATTATACTGAATATTTAGTTATTTTCAGAGCCGGATTTATAAACAAGTGCGCCTTGAGCCAAAAATAGTCGTTCTAAGAGAAGGTAAAAATGTAAATTCTTGCATTCGTGTTATCATTTTGAAATGCTCACTCTAATGCTCTGCGCCCAATGTAAAACCTGCTCTGTTAATATATTTGTGTTGGGGATAGAAAATAAATCTTTCAACTACAAATATAGAGATGAAATCAATGAAATCGTATATGTTAACTTGAAATGGGCATGAAACATTAAATTAAGATATTGATATTATAATTATTACCAAGTGAACAAATTGATTAAGAAAATTGTTATTATTGAAATTACTACTATTAATGTTATTACTTGTCCGCCACATTGGTTTTGGTGAACACTGTGAATTATAACCAGGTATCCTTCGCATCAATTTGATCCAAATTTACAGTTATTGGTAATCACTTTATTTCTGTAACCGAAAGCATCTGCATTATTATTTACCAAAATAGCAACAATTTATTTATACAACGAAAGATATGTAAATTAAATGTGCAATAGTTTAATATCTACAAAAGAAAAAAGAAAAGAGATTGATTTTTGAATTATAAACCAAGTTGTAGACAAAATTTATTTAAAAAAATATTAACGAATATGGAGGATACCTGCTTGTCATTATCATCGAAGATAATCATCATATCATTCATTAATACGTGCGCTTTCATTTCGGCCTTATTATACCTTTGCGTTGCAACGAACTCGCTAACTCACATCATATATATTTGACATAATTCGTGTTACGTATTTCAAATTTATTCTGATTATATTAATATTATGGTATTGTGTAAATCGAAATATATTTATTATTATGTTGAAACCTTTGTGAAACTTTACTATCATGTTTTTAATTCAATCCCACTTTTGGTATCATCTGAACAGAAATATTGAGTAGAATTTCATACCTGGAAAGATATTCCAATAGCATGTTAACAATTTAATATTCTGACGAAAAAAGTATGTATACATAAATTTAACCAGTGATGGACTTAGAGCTGACGGTGTCCTAGGCGCCACTTTTGGAACTTTCAGCCTCCTCCCCCCGGCATGAGAAGCTACAGGCGCGTAGGAGACGCCTTTGCATAAATCCGTCACAGAATATTACATTAAACGTTTCTTACCATTCCCATTAAAGTATTCTATATGAATTCCAATCATATCTTACATATAAGGAAAACTGATTCTAAATTAAATATAAAAATATTAATATGATAAATATGCTAATTATTGAATTTTATAAATAATTTCCATTCCGGATGAATTTTCCATACGAATTTCTATGCATTGTTATGCAACCATTGCAACATGAAAGTTAGAGCAATAAGTGTGTTGCATAAACGCATCGATTGCGCACCGGCGGCGGCGGCAGCTGCCGGATTCTTACACTGCAACGCACCTCGTAGTACGCGCATGTAGTAGATCGCGAGTAGTAATCGATTTTCTACGGTCAAGGTCACGATCGTACGAGATAAAGCCAAAAGAGTCGAGCCGCCACCGCCGCCGCCGTCGAGATGTGTGCGCATCCCCACTCCCGTCTTGCGCTTTCTCGTTTCTGCCCGGAACGGCAAGCCGCCAGTTGCCAGTTGCCGCTCGCTCGTCGTACACGCACACGGCTCGCCAATCTCGCAGTGAGTTCTGAGTCCTGATAACCTATGACTGTTTACATTTCCCCCCAAAAATTACCACCAACTAGACATTTATTTTCATGTAGCTGTTTTTGTAAATTTTATTTCTTTGTAACATCTCCCCATTTTGATCTCAGAACAAATTATCCAAAGCTTATACTTACATGTTATAGTTAAATCTAAAATTTTGTAAATGCCGCTCTCTACGCTGCTGAACAATCTCCTGATTTAATTAACGAATTGCTCGCTCTACTACTGATGAAAATATTGCTACACTGTTTATTGTTATTATTCTTAAATTAATCCAATTATGGCGACAGGTTCTTAACAATACAAAGCGCACTGTTAAAAATCTCTCTCACTCTCTCTCTCTCTTTCTATTCTACTCCAACTCCAACGCATGTTCATAATCAACTTCCCTTTAGCATTTTTAAATTCAGATCTTTCCTGTCGATCTCCTCTTAGCAATAAACATTAAAATCAGATTAAATGTACATTTGAGGAAAGAACAGAGCGATACGCTTTATTTGATGGATACGATTGGGGAAGGGGGCGGATCGCATCAGCTGATACTACTATCTCCAGTGTAGTAGAGCGTGTTGTGTGGGCGGCGGTAGTATTCTCGCGGAGATGCCGTTGGGACGTTTTGTGGGACGCGAATGGCGATAGATGCAAGTAGCAAGAAGCATCAAGTAGGGTTTGGGGACACATGCCGCGGTCGCTAATTAATAAACAAGCTGCTCGCAGAGCCTCAAGGAAGGACGTGTCAGGATTGTGATAGCTTTGGGGGGAAACGCGATATGAATACTGATGCCGACCTGCCGCCTCGGCCACCACCGCTTTCGTCGCGCTGATAGACTTGCATTGCATAGCATTGATCTTCTCTCCTTGTGGCGACTGTGACAACGGTAATCATAATCAACAAATCTCATAAATTCTGAGCTTTTATCTGAGCAATGAGGGGAACGTGTGTGTATATGCAATTGTGTAGTTAAGGGAATATAAAATTGTTTTGGTAATTAAATGAATAAATGGATCTGAATTTATACGAAAATAGTTTTTGAAATTCTTTTGAAAGGTGCACGTGCAACAGGTCCCTAAGGCAAGAGCAATGGCTGTTTTAAAAAGTACACTGTAGCCGGAAGTCGATATGGTGGACAGGCACTGCGGTGACGACGACTCAGACGCATCTAGAGCGCGACCAAGGTATTTCTACTCTCTGTATTGGATCATAACATATCTCATCATAGTTGCGGAGACATTTTCATTTGAAAATAAATATTTTTTGAAGTAGAACTGTAGCTACGCAGTTATTCGGTCTTTTTAGAATTGATTATTTTCCAGATGGGGCAGTTTGGTAGACGGAAGCTCATTTCTAGAACTCCTGCAAGACAACAGCAGGTTACAACCGACTGCCTTGACCCTAGCACCGGTCAATGCAAACATCTACTCACGAAGGCATTCGGCCCACTCATGCTCAATCACAGAGGTAACATCTACCGTCCCTATTATCGTAACTTCTTCTTGCTTTGTTTCAATTTATTAAGCAACTATTTGCACACAGAATCAACAGGTACCTCCACCAGTACCTCTGCGTCCACCACCTGCGGTACCGAAACGAAACAATCTTCCTCCCACTAAATCAGACTCAGGGCAAAAGACTCCCCAATTACAATTACTCCAGATCACATTGGGAGGTAATAAGATTCTGCCCCCATTACCAGTACCTCCGCCCACGACCGCCCGCAATCGCGTGCCCCCCGTCCCACCTGCTCGTACACCGAAGTCAAACTCCACACTCACTCCCCCTCCCACATATACTTCTAATAATTCTCCCAACTTTAGCACCAAACGCACCTCACCCAAACCCAATCGCCAAACACCCACCACATCAAGCGCCTTTGACTTCAACACGAAAATGACCCAAGAGTATATTATGGCTTCACCGCCATCAACAGGCCCTTCTCCAAAATCGTACTACAAATATCAAAAGAACAAAACCTCTATGCGACAGGATTCCAGTATTTCCAGTGACAGTTTTAGTCAAACCTCCTCACCCAGCTACAACTCAAAAACTATGGAGACTCCTTTATTGCCACCACGCACACCGCCCTTTAAGCAAAGTAGTGGGATACACAGACCTCACAGGGTACACCTTGATGTGGATTCTGTCGGAGATGATAAGAACAGTCAAACTTTAACGAAAAGTGTATCCACCCCAGCTAGTCTGCAAACGATTGTGAGGCTCCAAAATGGTTCTAACATCTCCTTACATCATAAGGTATTTTAATTTTAGTAGATTTCAGGTAGGAGTAATATAATTTTGTGATTTATAGATTATCAAGGACATGAGAAGACCATCAAAGAACTACATGCCCAATGCACAGTTACGCTTCCGGTTTGTTCAGCTCGTATTGAATGCATTCGCTCTTCTTGCAATTGGTGGAGGAATGGTTGCTTATTTCAAAGGTAATTGAAATATCTACTTTAGAATTAAACTAAGAATTGGATTCCTATAGCTTATTTTTGTTTTAGCATATCCAATGGAGATAGTGAAGGTAGTGAATAACACCATAGTAAATATCAGCAACCCGGCTCCAATAGTGATCTACGAACAGGCACCGCAAGAGAACCCCGCTCCAGGAATCTGTCTCCCAGTTATAGTAGGTTTTTGCCAGCAGCACAAAGTTCCGTACAACTTCACAATTTTCCCAAACTTTATGGGACACTTTGGACAACCGGAAGCCCAACAAGAACTGGAAGTCTATGATGCATTGGTCGATGTGCGATGCTATGAATTATCTGCATTATTTCTGTGCTCTATATTTGTGCCTAAATGTGGGCCAGATGGTGCTCTTGTAGGTCCTTGCCGAAATCTCTGTTTGGGTAAACCTACCATTTAGCCATACCTTAACTTATATTTAATCTCTATATATTATCTTTTATTAACACAGAAACCAAGGAAAGGTGCGGCTTCTTTTTGAATGTGTTCGGCTTGGAGCTTCCAGATTATTTATTAAAGTGCAACTATTTTCCGAATAGCAACGATACGGATGTGTGCATTGGCCATCAGGAGGTCATTACTGCAAGAAACAATGCAAAGAAGCATCGTGAGTGCATTTAAATAGTTGTCATGTGTTATCATATTAACAGTTTAATTTTTCTTTTTTTTGACAGTTTGTTTGACTGGATTCCAATGCGATGGACATAGATGCATACCAGCTGATTGGCGTTGCGATGGGCACGTGGATTGTCAGGATCAAACGGATGAAATACGATGCAATAAATGCGGACCTGGAATGATCAATTGCGGGCAGAATAGGTGCATGTCCCAGGAGCATATGTGCGATGGAATTGTTGATTGTCCATGGGCACAGGACGAAAGGAATTGTCGTGAGTCAACGACTAAATTCAATTTTCTGTTGGTTTTAATCTTCAAATTTAATCATTTATAGTCAGATTGAGTGAAAGCAATGGAGACGAAGGCCGCGGCCAATTAGAAGTGTACCGACCAGCGCAAAAGCAATGGATACCAGCATGCGTCCGACACTGGGATCCTACTACCACTGCAGATCATGTCTGTTCCCTTTTGGGCTATGCGTGAGTTTACCTTGCATTTTCTCTAAAAACACATATTTTCACATAAATCCATTTTAGGAATGTAAGTAGAAGTTATTGGAATGGTCCTGACAGAACGGATGTGATCCCAGGTCATGAAACCACTACCAAGTGGCGAATGCGTCAGATCAAACAATCCAAGAACATGATGAAAGATTTTGGGGCGTGTAGGGGTAAGACTTACCCTACATTGGAAATCACTTGCACTAATCACGGTAAGTAAAATACGTACACTGCCAGTAATAAAATTGTATCATTTAAAAGAATATTGGAGTTAATTTTGGAGAATTTTAGTTTGTGGTAGAATACGTAAAACCTATGCTGAAAGGAGTCGACGGGGCAAGAGAATCGTAGGCGGAACTTCTTCAAAACCTGGCGATTGGCCATTTTTAGCTGCTATTTTGGGTGGATCCGAGCAGATATTTTATTGTGCTGGGGTGCTTATTGCAGACCAGTGGGTCCTTACTGCTTCACATTGCGTTGGCAAGTAAGTTTGACATTTCTTATTTAGATTAAACAAAATATAATATTGGTTTGATAGTCATTCAGATGTTTCGGGATGGACTATCCAATTGGGCATTACCCGCCGACATTCGCATTCCTTTTATGGGCAAAAAGTACGGGTTAAAAGAGTTCTCCCCCATCCTAAATACAACATGGGTATTGCTCATGATAACGATGTGGCGCTTTTTCAATTGGCACAACGGGTCACCTTCCATGAACATTTGTTGCCCATTTGTTTGCCATCAGCTGAAAAGGAGCTAAGACCCGGTACCATTTGCACTGTGATCGGATGGGGCAAAAAGGAGGATTCTGGAAGTAATTATAACATGATTAAAGTATTATTCACTTAAATAATCCTATGTTTCTTATGATTTATTTTAGTATCTGAATATTCGCCGGAAATCAATGAGGTTGATGTGCCCATCCTCAACCGGGATTTGTGCAACAAGTGGCTGGAGAACAGGGAACTGAACGTTACCGATGGAATGATATGTGCCGGATATCAGGAAGGAGGAAAAGACGCATGTCAGGTATCTCTATATTTCAACCCAAAAATAATTACAATCTCATATGAAATTATATATTATAAACATACAAAACATACCTCAGGGGGATTCTGGAGGTCCACTGCTATGCCGCGATGAACACGAGTGGGACAAATGGTTCGTAGGTGGAATCGTCAGCTGGGGCATAAAGTGTGCTCATCCACATCTCCCAGGAGTATACGCTTACGTACCCAGGTATGTGCCCTGGATCTTGGAGCAGATGCAAAACTACACGGACTAAGCGTCCCTTTCAGGGACAGACAATACAATACCTAATCAATCAACTTAAGACAATAAGCTCCTTCAATTACTACTGAGAGTATTTCATTCTGCATACGCATTGTGCAAAATGCTGACAATAAGTATATCAATTATAGACGTATCATAACCTGTCATATCGTTACATGAAATCATAACTAAAACTATTAAGAGAGAACAAAAATTCACACAGATATCTCACGGTACAAATTATTCAAGGGAAGCTTACAAATTAAGTAATGGAGATTGTGAATTATTTAGTAGAATAATAAGTAGGATTATTTATAATAACCCTCAATCTTTCGACCCAAATTTATTTTGAAGTGTTTTGCGCATGTGCAATTGCTGATTAAATGAAAACAAAAGCTTTAACAAAAACAAACTGAAACTAGGGTAAAAACTTGTCAATTATGGGAATTCTGTTTTGAAGGAGGTTTTATATTTATAGGTCCCAAAAGGGACTCCGATCTTAATTTATTAACCTTCAAAAGAATTCAAATAGTCTCAATTAACGAATTAAACTCAACATGGCCACGATAACATTGCAAATGCAATAGCTATAGAGAACACTTGCATTGCGCATGCGCACTAGCGCACAAAACTAATGGTCGTCAATTGTTTTTGTGTCTGAATACGAATCACTTCATGGCATTATATGTATGATCTCCGACTACGCACAATAATCTAATGAGATATCGATATCCTTCGTATGATAGTGATATATAATATATACATAACACATATACATATATTATATAAAACATATATTATATAAAACGCATGACAATTCACCTAGTGTTCGAGCGGACCGCTACATGTGATCTGTTTATACAGCTGTGTCATATATATTATACATTTTACAGAAGCTGTTGCGATTGTCGCAGGCCGTGTGCTCAATGTCACTGAGTTTAACTAGGAAAGTCACTAGGGACAATATAGTTAGACAATAAATATAAATAGATCAATTTTTTTGCACTGAAAGTGAAAGCAGATAATTTAAGACTAGAGATTTTTATAGACGAACCATGTTTTCAAACGTTTGATAGAAGAAGGGCATTTTAGGAAGAAGTTTATTGTCTTTTTGAGGTAAAGTGACAGTTGCTACACTGCGTGGGGCATGCGCACAGCTAGCGCTTGATATATTTTATACCCTTAGAGATGAGAAGATATTGATGATATTCTACATATATCATAGTTTTGTATAGATTTATAAAGAGATAAATGAAAATCAAGAAAAAAATGAATAAAACTAAAGAAAAACCAGTTATTAACACTATGTGAAGAGAAGAAAATTTAGCGGATAAAATGATATGAAATCATATAATATGATGTTATCTAGTGTCTACTCTTAATCTAAGTGGATGCGCGTGCGTATGTCAAAAAACTTAGAGAATC
Source organism: Lissagria laeviuscula (assembly GCA_030264695.1). Classification (NCBI taxonomy): domain Eukaryota; kingdom Metazoa; phylum Arthropoda; class Insecta; order Coleoptera; family Staphylinidae; genus Lissagria; species Lissagria laeviuscula. The sequence goes on from JARJDU010012468.1 coordinate 8,283, forward strand.
ATGAGCATGGGGAACAATTTTGGGTGTGTGATTCTATAGATTGGGCGCGCATTTTGTATAAACTTAAGGCGAGATGTCAAAATAGGCGTTGTCAACGTTTTGTCCGACCCTTAAACTTTTAGACAGACACAAATGAAAACTATTGCAAACGTATTTAAAATAGGAATTTTGACGATAGTTTCGAAGTGTCACCTTGTGAAGTGTGGCTCACATGAAAATGTATCCGAATGATTCCTACTTGCTTTCGAGATATTTATATTTTGATGAAATGTGGAACGTAAACAATGTTTAGGTGTTAAATCACAAAGAAGAATGTGTTTATTGAGGTATTTTAATCATTCTAGAGGTACATACAAAAAATGGCGGATTTGCAAAAAGGCAAACTTTATGTCAAAAAATGGCAAATTGAACTAATATAGTTATATTTGAAAAACGTTACAGCACGTTTTTGACAAATCAATAAACATTAGTTTTACGCTACGGTTAATATAGATGCAAATTCTGATGAAATTTGAGAATTTCAGGATCTAGGACAAAGGTTTCCAAACTTGCTTGCCAATTTCAAATGTATTTTAGACAGCTGGTAAAGCGCTACTCATTATTTAAAAATATTATTAATTTTATATACTCCCCAGTTTTTTTCGGCTGACCCTTTGGAAGTTGTCGTTTTTCCCTGGGGGTCGATATAGACCACTTTGGGAGTCATTGATCTGGATCGTACAAAAATATCAAATCTATTTGAACGCTCTAATGGTTCTGACTACGTCGTGCATGTTCTGAAGTGCTGGTCGCTGCTAAAAGAAAAGAGTTTGTTTATTCGCACAAATTCGTCAGAAAAAAGATTCGTCAGAATTCGCATCCATAGTAACCGAAGCCTTAGATTAGCTTTCCAGTTGACGAAATCGAACGCATTTTAAACCTCATTTATTTATTGATGAATAAAAATTGAAAATAATTTCAAAAATATATCAAAAACTACTAGAAATTGACAAATCCTGCCAGCCAAAAAAACTCAAATCAATAAAAACTAGGTTTAATAAATTCAAATATATAGACAATAATAGAGAATATAAATACAAATATTATAAATAATATACCGACTGTTTATACAAGCAAATATTAGTTTCATTTTCTAGATTAACGAAAACTATAATTTTAGAACAAGAAGTCAATCATGAAATCCCAGAGAAAAATCCAATCAACTAAAATTAAATTAAACTATGATACGAACGTAAGAAAGAAAAATCTATATCTAAGATATAAATATCTATAATGCTAAGCACGTGATATTATATACAATACGTTTAGAGACAATATATAATATAAAATAAATAAATTATTATACTGATATTATATTTATAAAAAACAAAAAATATATGTGAAACAACGGTATATTTAAAATATAAAAACAAAATAAATATGTATTGCAAAGACAATAAATACAATAAATAAAGAAATATATATATTTCATGTGAGCGAAATAGACAGGCATCGAGTAGATTATAACAAACTTCCACAGAGATTTATTTTGTTGGCAGAATGTTCTAAATAACTCTAAAATAAATTAAATTTGACAATAAAGAGAAATATATTTAAATTGATACATAAAGATATTAAAGATAATATTATATTTATCAAGAAATTTATAAACAGAGACAATAAATTATAAACAATAAATATATTAGAATATTTTAATATTTAAATAATATTTTAGTTTAGATATTATATTAACAAATTATTAATTACTATGTATGAAGAAATATTTTTCGCATTGGAAATACTTACTCTTTGGCAAGTGTTTTAATTGTTTACTAAAAGTGTTGCGCATGCGCCTGATAATATTAACTTCAAAGAAAAGAAAGAAAACCAAATAGCAATGAGTAGTTGTATTACACAGCTAATACTAACTATAACAATTTAAATCATAAATTTATAATGATTTTTGTACCAGGCAGATGCGCAGCAAAATACGTTGCTAAAAAGCAAACAAAGTTTATATATTCCAATATCTAATATACAGGCTAAAGAGAAGCCGTGGTACTTCCCATGAAGAGAATATTCAGTGAAATTTTTAAAGTATTTTCCAAAAATCAAAAATAAAATAACATGAAATAGTACAAGGAGGAACTCAATTAAAGATTTAATAAATGTTGCATCATTGCATTCCAAAGACTATTCATAAATTGGTTGTAAATAAGTTATAACATTTCTATAGCTACTAGCTCCCTTTGGTTGATAAATAACAAAAAAAATATTAATAAATTAAAATGTTGGTTTTTTATTAAAAGACACTAGTCATCTTAATGAAACGGTAAATGCTACACGTATTATCGACCTTAACATTCGTGAATAACCCTAAAGAATATTAAATGTATTTCAGAAGTTGAAACCAAACTCTCCAGTCGCTTAACAAGACTACGGTAAAATATTTTCACTAACGGATTTAATATTCCGTTATGAATAGTATCAAAGAATAACTTTTTTAAGGGAAGTACCAAAGCTTATCCCAACGCTGTATAATGACCTAATGATTAAATATAACAAAAAGGCAAAAATTATTATGTCCAAGAGAAGGTAACAAAGAAAAGGCCATTGGCATGATTTAATTCTACTGATGTTATCAACATTCGTAAAATTGCTATTAACTAGATAAAAAGTTAAATGAGCATACCCTTGTAATTACGCAATGGTTTTGTCCATTACAATAAAATAAATGATAATATTGCAAAGACAAGAAATCTTCGGACACTTGGTATAATAAGATAAATACTATTAACTGTAAGATGATTATTGTTCGATAGCTATTTATACACACACATACTATATCTTAGAGAAAAATGTAAGTTATATTATACTAGCGGCATATTATACAAAAGAAAAACGTAGAAACGCATTCGTTGAAGGCGCAGATATGTTTGATTTCTTATGAACACACTGTATGTTCCTCGAGCTTTTGCTACATACCACTAGACTTGGCCTCGTACACAAACTAAGCTATATCTCACGCAACAAAAGACACTCAGTATTATATCTATGTATTATATATTATATACAGAGTGGCGGACAATAAGAGAAATGAGAATAAATTGTAGACAATTAACGAATGCTTGACTGGTGTGTCTATAGTGACATAATCGATGTGATGTTGTTGGCATGCATCTGTGCTTCCAGTTACTGCAAACCTACAAAGAGAATAAATAAAATTATATTATACTTATCTACTATGAAAATGGCATAAAAATTGTAAACAAAAATGTACAACTATTACCTGTGTTATAAAGAGAATAAACTGTAGACGGCATAACATCGTGTATTCATTTTCAGCTAGTAGAAGTTATTAAGGAACTAAATATATTTAATTGAGTTATGGTCAATGTAGCCCAAAAAATTTGAATCATTCCAAAATTCGCAGAAATCCTTTTCACAGATTTAAAATAGGGAATTAATATTAATTAAATATATTATTTTAAAATAGTATATTATGCCACAAGTATTAATAAAAAAGCCCTCGGCCGGTCCACCAAAATCAAGCAGTCGTCCTGGAATAGCTTCCAGTACATGTGACGCGCTATTTTTCTGCCAATGCATTATAATTTGTAATAAAGAAGCAGCAGAAATAACTTTCATATTTCAAAGAGAGATTAAAAAAAATAAAACAAGGTATCACTAAAAACATTTTATTTTTGCAAAAGTGGATATAAAAAAGCGTTAAAAACTATATCGTCCAAATGATGGCTTTGACGGCTAATACACATTTGAAGCTGTTCTTTCACGTTTTCCATCACAATCATGATAGTGAGAGCCATTTTGTCAATTTTTTCATATATCGCTTGGTTTAGTTGGATCCAGGACTGAGGACGATGTTAGAAAACATAAGCGATGAGGCAACTCCACAGAAAAAAGTTCCATGGACTTAAATCAGGCGAACGCGATGGCTAGGGAACTGCCTCGCGAAGATACCACTTGACATATCCTGCCAATTATTGCGCAAGCCATATATATTCTATATAGACCCTAGTTCCATCCAGTTGGTACCAAAAGTCCTCTAGGTTGTGTTTCTTCCCATATTCTTGAATTTTCGGACGCAGAAAATGCAATGCACACTCTACCATTTTGTGGGTTTCACATTGATTTCTTGAAATGTGGGAATTATTTTTACAGCACTCAATAATTTAATTTAACCAAATAACAAACTGATGCACACAATTGATCAGTCCAATGCAGTTGTTTGTAGTGTCAGTTGCTTGGGAGGTAAATTAATTCGTATATGCAATATACTTTAGATATTGTATATTAAAATGTGTGTTTTGATATATAAAATATTTACAATAATTATAATTGTATAATATAAAATGTATATTTCGTATTTCCTATGCAATTTCATTAACAGAAATAGTTTCTTTGCCTACTTATATTAATTTGCCTATATAACTCAGGGTATGTTTTGGCCGCACTCACTCTCTCTCTCTCTCTCTCTCTCGCTCTCTCTCTCTCTCTCGCTCTCTCTCTCTTTCTCTCTCTCTCTCTCTCTCTCTCTCTCTCTCTCTCTCTCTCTCTCTTTCTCTCTCTAAGCAGTCTCTCCCCAGAA
>JARJDU010012469.1:0-11565 GCA_030264695.1 Lissagria laeviuscula
TACATTGTGTTTATATTAAAGTCTTGTATAAAAATTATTTTGTTTGCATTGATTTTGTCATGATGGCGTGGTAAATGGCGCCGCAAAGAAATGAAAATACTTACAATGCTCCGCTCGTTGTAACCAACAGAAGTTGAAGAGCTTAATGGTGCATGATGAAAGGTATTGGTATGATTACGATGAAACACCATTACATTAATAAAGTCTAAATACTTTGATAAATCCTTCATATTTAGAGAATGTGCATCATTGCCATTCGCATTTATGCGAAAAGTAATTAAATACTTCTTGTTGGATTCCTTCAGGACATGTTTAATCGTCCCGAGCAACAAACGGACATTAAAAGCGTTCTTCTACAACAATAAAACACGAATAAGAGCTGAAAATAGGATAAAATAATTATCTAAATATTATCCCATACGTACAAATTGATCAGTTCCTTTCCAAAAAAAGTTAATCCCATCGAAATGGAAATCTTCTAGAAGCTTCAAGACGAGATTCGCAAATTCCTTTCTTAAGTCAGCTGTAGATATGTAATCTGAACTTCCCTCAACATCTAGTTTAATATTGGAATTTACTAGAACTTTCAAAGATCGATTTTCTTTTTTAAACCTTTTCATATTGCTTCTAAGACTTGCTGCGTTTTGTAAATTGAAGACTCCGTAGTGTATCTCTGCTGATTCATAAATCAAATGTGTACAAAGAGAAATGTCGATGTCTTCTAATTTAGCATTTCCATAACTTCGATACGAACATACCAATTTATCTAATAATTGATTAATTCATTAATTAGAAGCAATTTTGATTTTATTTTTGATATGAACACCTACCTGTTGTAGAAAATACACAATGACTGCTACCTGATATAATAGCAAATAGTATAAGTATCTTTGAAATCATTTCAAAAAGTATTGTATTGAAGTTATATTATATTGATGTAGATAATTTAGAATGAAATTAATTAAATATTTGTGCACTTCACTCGATTGCCAGTAGAGAATTTATTTCTGTACCAATGTATACGCACATTTAAGCAATTTAGAATTTTAATTTTGTGAGCATAATAAATATGTAATTCTTACTAAACTATCACAATCCAAATAAATGTGTAAATCAGTTATAGTATAAGATATCAACAGTTTTGTGCGTAAAAGACATTTTATCTAATTATCCACATTTGTGGTCTATGACAAATTGTAGAATTGCTTGTATTGTTCTTATTGGAAATTCAATGCCGCATGGCATGCGTTTTCATGAAAGTGATAAAAAATATATTTTATGTATAATTATCATTATATGACGATATAACTCTAGCAGATGCGCTATCGATAGCATTGTTCAAACGATTAAATATTATTTTGTGAAATATTATATCAGAAATGAGTCAGGATTCTATCTTACTTAATTTTTTTGGATATTTATATTTAGCAATTAATGTTTATGTAGTAGTTTAACAAACTTTATTCCTTCATCTTCAACTATTTATTTGATAATAAGTATAGAAGATATAATTAGGAACAGCTATAAATGTTTACAGGGACGAGTCAAGCTAGGTTGGTGCCGGAGTGCAAGTAAAATTTGAACCACCCCCGGCAAGACGATTTCTCTATCTATAAAAGTTGATGAGCTATACAACTAATTATTACTTTCTCACAATTACTTCAGAATGTAAGAAAGTTTTTGCTGCTTAAACGATAGAGAAAATAAAATAGACTTAGGCTATTTGGACTAGTAATTTTATCTTTTAAAAGTAAAGGGATGTTTGAAAAACCTAAGACAGTTTCAGAGCCTCAGCTATGTTCATGGCAATCAGTCCTTAGAGATACAATGACAGCATAAATATTGAAACGATCAATATTTGTAATCATTAGCTCGCTATTCTCTACGATCCGCGAACACTTAACTCGTTGAATAAAGAACTATAACAAGAAACGTCCCATGAACCGAGTGGTAAATTTTCGAATTATCTAAATTTGTTTAGATGCTTCATAATTGCACTGAATCTTAGGTCTCGCATTAGCCACTGATCCCGTAGAACAATTAGTTTAGATGTTATTGTGGATTGAATGTTCAAAAATAATATATTGATTAATTATATATTCTGAGCACTAATAATAGCAGTGCAGAGTTCTAGTAGAAAAATCAACAATAAAAGTGCTAACATGAATATATATATGACATATGGTATACTACATCTTTATCTACTTGCCCTGTTTCTCTTCTAGTTCTTCTCCACCAGGAGATTAGGTCCTGAATCGTCTCTGGTGTAGTTTGGGCTTTTTACATATCAATCCTTACTGTTGTCATCCATCTTTGTCAGGTTCTTCCTCGTCTCTTTGGCAGAGAGAACATATTCAGCACTTTTCGTGTCATATGTTCAGGAAAGTCATCGAAAAGGTGAAAGGAATCGTGTACATTAGGTTCAACAGAAACAACATTAGAATAACAGTCTGAAAAGTCTCTAATAAGATGATGATGTTCTGGTACTAGTCGCTGTATCATCGAAGTCGGTCCTCTGTTAAATTTTAGGCGATGGTTCTTGTTCTAAAACTACCACGGATGAAGTTGTTACAAAGTAAGTGTTCTAGTGTGACGCATCCTGCCCACTACAGCGTTTTCATTTCGGCGGGTTGGATTTTATCTTTTTTCACATGGTACACTACACTACTCTATCAAGTATTTGATATAGACATTTTGTAATCAATATAATGCAATGAATCGTTTTAAACTTAAAATTTTAGATAATCCTAATAGTAACAATTCTTTAAACAAAATATGAGTTTTATTCCTGAATGAAATTATAAATTATCTTCAAAGAAAAATAATTCTGTACATCCAATAATTTGTTATCAAGTGATTATATTAATTTTATAAAAAGAAATACTAAATTTACATGGGTACATTAGATTCTCATACTTTTATATATAAATTAAAATAAGCATAGATCATCATACATCATCATAATCTCACGTTCATAAAAATTACTTTAAATATTTTGATATAATGGCTTATTCAAGAAGGAAACGGCCATAAGAAATCATTTGCATAGCACTTGAATGCAGATCAATCAAATGTGTTGGACACTATCTCAGCTTTCTTCTGGCTACTGGCTTCCTCCAAACTCTTGAAGTAAATTACCACATATTGTAATCATCTTCTCGGTAAAATGTTACAAAAAATCCATATAACGTGGAGTATACAACCACGTTCCCAGCGAGAGTTAGATAGCAAGCGCCCCATTTAATTGTGGGATCTCCATCTGGTGCTCGTGCGAGAACAATTGGCAAAGCGAAGGAACTCACAATGATTCCCATTGTCACAAAAATTGCTGTTTCTAAACAAGAATTTGCTGATTCTTGTGTCCTTTTTGCTAACATTGTTGGAATGGGTGCCAATAAATACAAAGGAACAACAAAGAGTGGCCACCATAATCTAGAACAAACACAAAGATGAATTTTATTCAGAATGTAACTGTTGAAATAACAACTTTGTTTAAAAGTTCTCGATATTTAAACAGTGGGTATTTTCTGTGTTAAAAATATTCAATCTCTTACACAAATAGTTTTAGTATTTAAAACTTACGCATAGTCTGGTAAGGCACATGCCAAAATAACCAATGTCATGCCAATTGATCCAGCAAATGCTAATACCACTAGCCTAAAATAAAATTAAATTGGAATTAATATCACAGTATAATATATTACAATTGTTACTTACGCTGTAAATATAGAATGAAGTCATCAAAAGTATATTTATCATTATAAATATTAGACAAGATCCATGAAACAGAGCAAATTAAATAAAATATTAATGAGGATATTTAGAATATTGTTGACAATAATGTTTTGTTGTGGTTTATGGCATTACTCACCTTTAATTCCGGCCATGATTTTCGTTTGTAATGCCTCTTTTGTATCGTGTCCAAACCTCTAATACAGCGACAATTTATAGATCTTTTAAAGGGTAACCGTTTAGGTAACAAAATGCATTCCGCCACAATTTATTTAGGGATTCAATAGTTTTATTGATAAGGAATAATCTTTCGAAGATTTTATGAGAATTTCTGGTCAGATGTCAGATGTCGAATAACATCGACCATGGTATTATCGGGAAACTTCGAGGTCGTTCGGGTATTCACTAATATATGCCGCTGTACAACAGTTGGCAGCATTGTATACACAGAAAAGTTTTCTGCCATCAAAATATAAGTACATTTTTTTATAATTTTACAATAATTGCATAGTATTATAGTTCATAATAATAATTTTAATAAATTGTTTTATAACATAAACAAAAAGTACAATATTTGGCCAAAAAATATATAATTTTATAACCGTATGAAACATTTAGCTAGTAACTAAACTGAAATTAGGTTGGCAATGATTACAAGATTTGGAAACTCAGAGTTTAAATAATATTTTCATCAAATAAAGTCTCTAAACATGAACTAAAAATGCAAATAAAATTATATATATCTCACAATATATCTAACAAATAAGCAAATTATGTTAACGTATTCTCTTTTAGATAATAACCGTTTATTCCGCCCAAATATAAAACAGCATCCTATATAAAAACCTAACATTACAATTAATCTAAAATATCTCTAATTCAAACAACTCAAAATTGAACAACTGACTTCCATTTTACTTTAATTTATGATAAATGATCGTAATCCTCAACTCAAATTAAAAACATCTAATCATGCCAAACAATATTTAGTTAATTTCTTTGAAGTCCAAGTCGAAAATAGTTTGCTTTACAGCCACCTGTAAAGTTAATAATCTTTTGTTTAATTAAAACGTCGATAAACATCATGATTCATGTTGATTTGCCTTGCACATTGCATGCGAGTCGATGTTTAATTTGGATAAATATTTGGCGCATCTCCCATCGCTCAACTTTGCAATTTGTGTGTGCAACGGTTAGTCAAAGATCCAGAGTTACTGATCGTACACACAATGCCTTCCAAAATAACACGCACTAGCACTAGTAGCCACATATCACATTAACTTTATGTTGTGCTTTTATTTTGTCGCGTCATAAAGTCATACTCGATTTTATTCTATGCATAAATTCGCTTGCGCTAGTTGCCAAAACGAATTCTGCAACTAATTATATTGCGGCATTTTGGGTGTGGGAAACATTTCTATTTTGCAGGCGTTGTAGGTGGTTTTTCCATATTAAATTGTAGATGAGATGAAATTGATCATAACAATTGTAGAGGTTCATAAATTCAGGTCGCTTGAACATTATGAAAAGGTTTCCTCGCAGAAAAGAAAAATTATGAGAAGCATTAGGAAGTCGTTAAGAACTTAGACGCACAAAAAGCAGGAATCGTTGAAATGAGGAGCAAAACACCAAGGTGAGGAATATAGCATGTAGCAACACGTAGAAATGTGAAAGTTGTGCGGAAGTCAAGTTTTTGTTGTATGAACACCGTTGTGAGAGTTGATGGTAAAATCGATGGTAGCGCAAGCTAAAATTGCATATAGGATGTTACAAATGTTGCATACACCCACATAAGTCCTCATCAGCTTCATTTCAAGGACTTTTCCGCTTAGAATTGTTTTTAATTTAGTGAATCTGTTGCAAATCGCGACCTGATTGAACAGATGCCACATCAGCAATGAGATAAAGAGCGAGCATTCGTTTTTTGTTAGAAATATCCTGCGAATCGACGCTGGTGGAATACTATAACTGTGTTTAGTGAGTTCGAGAGGGATGTTGGTGATGCTCGGTTGGAATTTGAAAGCGTGAAACTAGGTCACGGGACGTTTTCCACCGGAGCTGATGCGACGTCATCAGGATGGAGAAGGACGAAGCGTTTGTGAGGGATGCAAGAGCGAAGAGCGCATTGTTACTGGAACAGAAACGAGAATCTGGTCAAGGCTGTCGGGTCAGGGTTGTATTATTATGCTCCTGCTGCTGAGGTTTTCTTCGAGTTTTGTTCGTCTTTCCTAGATTGCCGAAATGGTACTGGATAAGCGGCGCTGGGATCATTGTATTTGCATAAAGTTGATGTTACCATTTCTTGTTTCTCGCACAGCAGAACTTGAATCGCATTATGGGAAACGGGAAGAGTGTATAAAGAAAATGCGCGATTCAAATGCAAATACGATTCTAAACAATGCATTTGGGATTTTTCTGGGATGCTTTTACCAAAGAGCACAAAGGGTATAAGTAAGTTAATGAATAAATTAAATATTTAAGAAATGAATAGATTTTCATTTAAAAGGAAGAGAACTTAGTAAATATTGTAATTTATTTGTTTAGTGGCATATTTGAATGTATTTTGATATTTTTCTAATATAAATAGATTTAGACAATAATTGTGATGACTGCAACTGATTTAGATGATATCAATTTAAGAATAGACTAAACCCTAAAGTTTTTATTTTTTATTTTTTTTAAATTCTCATAAAGACTACTACGATACTAAACCACTATTTCGGTACTAAAACTTGGTTGCGAAAAATGCTTGAAAACTTTCTTTAAGAGGCTTATTTACCCGACAAACTGTTTCTCTAGGAGGTCCGGGATGAAGTGGGCAGCAAGAAAAAGATGAGATCGAATACGTATTGTCGCGCATGTTTTAAATAAAAGACAGCAATTTAAGGTTGGATTTTGATAACTATGCCAAGGCTTTCGATATTTTTACAAAATTTAAAAAGTACATTATTACAGATAAATAACATACGCGCGTAGCATGGCTAAATTTGCGATTTTTGCCTTTAGCTCAATATACAAACGGCTAAAGTAAAGTACGTTTTTCGAGACTTTCTAAATTATTTAAAATATTTCTGATTTAAAAATCGAAAAATTAAAACAAGAGAAGCATTGTTTTTGGCAGCTATAACAATCAGTCACGGCGCAAACATAGAGTTTCCAAAACCAGTTTGGAGATAAATGAGAATCTTTACTAGCTTTTTTAGCAACTACATTTTTTCAACTGGTTATAAAGAAATCTAGGGATTTATCTAACCGATTTCGCTCATTCTTTATTTTCAATACGCAAAAATAAATTTTCTATTATGTAACAGAAAGATTTTTTAAGAATTTTTTGATTTAGATTTTAAATTACTATTGAAAGTTCAATTTTTTTGCCTAAACATAACATTTATTTCAAATTGCCGCTATTTTGGAATCAGCCAATCAAAATAATGCCGAAATAAAACCCATTAGCTGCAAACACAAAAATAGCCATATAAAATTATTTTGAAATTAATGAGAATTTATATTACTACACAGATTAAGTTAAGCTAATTTTGATTTAATATATACCTATATAGATGTACCCACCCGTAGACCATATTTATATAAACGTGTACGAAATAAAGCAAATATTTAACCAAAGTTTGTTTAAAGGCCGTGTTTGCTTGTTTGTTGTTAGTAAGTTAGTAGCGTAGTCATATTGGTTTTCGTTTTTCGTGAAATGCCGAAATCGGGAACGTCTGCAAAATGTGGAAACTCAATATCAATATAGACAATATTTACGTTTAGGTTTTTGTGCATGTTTATCTAGGAAGCAAAGGAACACAAACAAACATCGCGTACACCGCCTTCGATGATAATGCAACCAACCTTGGTTTCATATAAACTGATATTACATTTTGCCCTGGAAAGTATGAGTTTAATTAAAATTTTCAAAATTTAAAACGTATACTAACAGTTGCTTATGTGGTTAATATAACTAGCCACAAATTTACATTTTCCTTATAGTATATAACAGCGTTCTCCTGATATCTACTTACTACAAAATCAATAGATTTCCTTACGTTGTTTCCTTTGCAGCGTTGATATGACCTTGCATTTGTTGAATTTCCGGAAAGTAATGACATTGAAGTCACCCATAAACACTAACAGAAAAACCTTAATAAAAGTAGTTCTTGGTTTTTTGTTTTGTGGAAAGTAATTAAGTAAAGATAAAAATTTTTTTTGTCATAATAATTTTGATTTTGGGATTCTTTCCTTTTTTCTTGGTTTTCCACAGATATTCTGTCAATTCTTTCTATTGTTAATTCCACTCTTTTCGTCTGGTTGATATCTGGGATATTACACGTGTTTCTTATGTCGTCGTTTCGCTACTTGTTTTGACTAATGTCAAATCGTGTTTTAGTAACAACTTCGCCAACATTGCTGCGAAGGGTTGTTTTGCCGGTCTTACGCCCGAATAAAGAAGAAAGGTTCCAGGTTCTAGCTAGTTCTAGCTAGGCAAAAGAAGTTCAAACGCTCACAGAATCAATGCATTAGCACGGATTGATAACTGTTTTAATGATCAAAATTTGTCATATAAATTTTTTAAAGCACGTTTAATGACCTTTACCTGTCAGCGGCAGCACAGGTACCAGATCAGGGTGCCAATTCTCGTCAATGGTTTCGTGGCAGCAATCCTTCGGCGGATTCGATTCTCTTTTCTGAGATCAGTAGAATTTGCCGCCCTTTTGGCGGATTGCGGTTGCGAAGCCATTGACGAGAATAGGCATTCTGATAGTAGCAAACAAAATTATATCCAGGACCACTGAACAAACTGTAGTCGTTGCATAGAAGAAAAACGATTGTGCTGCAATTTTTGTATTCAAGCTTAGGTTTAAAGAACCAATGGCACCAATGATTAGTGTTTTCAGCATCCGGGGAATTGCAATCATATTGTCCTACCTATATTGCACGGTAATCAATGGAAGCAGCACAAGAATTTTGCGGTTACCTTGTGATTCCAAGATTCGGTAACGTTTCTTGGCTTCCTGGATTACTAAATTTATCCGGTTTTGATTTTTCTTATAAGTAAAGTGTATGCAACTCGACTAAGAACACTAGATGAGCAAAAACAGCAAATTCACATTATTCCAGCCAAGTTGTTGCAGAGGTCAATGAAAAATTTCAACAGCAGATTTCAAGAACGCATTCGTACAAGAAGCTGGCATCTAAAGAACGTAATCAAAAACATGATGTTTCTGAAATGGCTAATTTTAGAGTTTCAATTACTATGAATAAAATGATTCACTCTTGGTTTTATTAAATTGTTAAAAAGGTTCCGTCATTCTGTATCATAGTAGCGTAGTAGCATTTATTTCAAAGAGAAATTTACACGTTTTATCCAAAAAATTTGTTTGACCTTCAAAATTTTCTTTGAACAATATCCTCAGTTGTACAAATTCAAAACAATATATCAAAATTCAGAAAAAATATTAAAAAAAAAATTATCAAACAACAAAATGAATAAAAATCCTTCTTCTTTTTCTTCAAAATTATAATTTCTTAATATATATGTATAACCATTATTGTCGAAGGCTAGGGTAACATCATTAAATGTTCATAAAATCAATCATTTCCTTTGCATTGCTCTTTGTTTACGCAGCCTTGCATAGACCTTCGCCGACTCAGGCAAGCGTGTGCCCTACATAGGTGCGATGCCGCGCCGGAAGGTAATGACATTGAAACTTTCTCCCAACCCTTGTCTAAGAAGGTCGTCGGTTTTTCTCCGCACCTTGTACTGCACTCACAAGTTGTTGCGACATATTTTTTTAGATATATTAATAGATTTTAGTGTTGTAACAATATCACTGGTGCAGTACGGAAATAGCGTGAGATGCGTAGAAGAAAATTGTTGAATGGAATTAATGTAGAAATAATGCGTGTAATTGAATCCGGTTGAGTATTTTTATTTTAATTAAAGACATTCTTTTTATAATGAAGTTGCATTGCAAATGAAGTATTTCAAATGCCAAATATTTGCTGAGTGGCGTGAAACTTACTAAATTAGTTTGGTGGTTTTGTTCGTCGGGAATTCTAAGAGTAATTGAATGCCAAATACTCGGCACACACTAATTGTAAACAGCTTGAGCTAACACCACACTATTTGCAAGGTTAATTGCTTATCCTAAATAAATAATTAAGTGAAATTTTCATTATCATTGAAAAAAATCTTTTGAAATGTTTAATAGATTATTTAATAAATATTTCTATTATCAATTTTGAAAGTGAGCAAATATGACAATTTTTCTTTTAAAATTTGAATTCATAAATTTCTACTGGAAATAGACGAAAAACGTACGTCTATTTTACGTGCGTTGTACGCTCCTCGCTTAGCAAAGCAAAGGCAATTACGTACTCAAGGAATTACTGCACTCGCCACTGCTTGGCTCAAGCGCCACTGTTCCGTTCATACGTTAAAAGTTTCTTACTACTCTCGTCACGTAAACTACTATTACATTATCTAATTATGAACATGTTTTAGATTTAATTACATATTAAATTCATGAAAATCCTTTAGGTCTTTATATATTTCATAAATAGTTAATTAAATAAATAGCAAAATATTGTATTACAATATAAATAAAATATGCTTGCTTGCTGCTTGTTGTGCGAGGGCAACGAATTCCCAGCTCCAAATTAAAATGAACCGACGGCGGCTCGGCGGTTTTATTTAAACGTGCGGAATGTTGTCTAATACGCAATGCTAATGCGAACTACAAAGAGGTCTTTGTAAATGTGGGCCAGGGGGAAACAGGTGTTTAAAAATACTACAACCGGCGGCGAACGGCAGTATTGCGGAAGATGTGTTGTGTATCACGCGAACAACGCGGAAAACGATGGACATCTTATACAAGCTGTTTGGCCGGTGGAAATAAAAAATGATGTGAAATAAAATAGAATTAAAAAACACGTATATGGCACAGTAAAATTATAATCTATGCGAATTTGGCACGCCTACTTCGTCAATTATTCATGAGCAAAAACATTGCTCAGCGTTAATTTGGCTCCTGGACCTGGGATTTATTTGAATTTCCAAAGGTCAATAGTTTCTGTCGTTGCAAACATTATGTATTCTTGATGTTATAATAATGTAATGAACATATTAATAAAACTATCGCTTTAGTGCTATTGTATTTCGTAATTTTTCTTTGAAAGAGAAAATTGTCAGCGCAGCGGTTGATATTTATAGATTTTTGTAGAAACTTTGCCGAATTATAATACTTTCTTTCTTCATAATTAAATTCATTGTTTAAAATCAGATATTTCTGCACTGTGCAAATGCAGAATTGAAAGCTCCCTTTAAATTTTCACTTTCTATGGTGAAAAAGAATTACGATTTTGGCACCTCCTTTAGTTTGCCGCTGAGGACGAAAGCAGAATTGGGCACTCTTCCCCTTCCTGTAATTTTTCGTTTTTATCTTCCGTCATAAGAAAAGAATAACGATTTTGGCGTTCCATAATTTTGGCCCTATTCGGTTCTTGTTTCTGTGTAATAATAATGGCAGAATTTTTGTACAAGAAGAGGTTATTTTGTCAAATTTGAACTTACCTAGGGCCTTTTCATCATATTTCATCCCATTTTATTTTCTATATACTTTATTATAATCATTAGTACATCATTAACTACATGAACAATAACTTATATGATTATGTTGATGAAAATTCTAAGAAAGCAAATTCCCCTAAAGCATGCAACTTTATTATCCAGAGATCAACTCAAATTACATTGATAATATACCCGAAACTCGCGCTGTAAACGAAAATTACCCGAATTAATGTGCTTTATTAACATCGTTAAGTTCTAATGAA
>JARJDU010012477.1:0-11043 GCA_030264695.1 Lissagria laeviuscula
TAAAAAAATAGTTTAATTGTTATAAGATTTTAAAATTTAATTTTTAATAATTTGTATGTTGGTTTAAAAATAATATTTTAAATTAATAGTTGAAGGTTTTTTTTTAATTTGTTTAGTTGAGCAAGTAGTAATACGTGTTTTGAGATAAAAATGTTACTATATGCAACCAACATTACTTCAAAGCATAACCAGCCCGATGACACCCGACGCGTCAACAAGCGTGGTTTCTGCGCGCCAAAATAAAGTTAATTTTTTATTAGTGTGAGGTTACAATAAGTTGTTTTTTGTAATGCAGTGTTGGTT
This sequence comes from Lissagria laeviuscula, assembly GCA_030264695.1. NCBI lineage: Eukaryota > Metazoa > Arthropoda > Insecta > Coleoptera > Staphylinidae > Lissagria > Lissagria laeviuscula. The sequence goes on from JARJDU010012477.1 coordinate 304, forward strand.
AATAACTTGTATTGCGTCATGTGCAAGCCATGAACAATGCTAGCACCCCCACGCTGTTTCTCAGCAAAAGGCTACAAATCGAAAAACAGTCCACGGAAGCATGGTAGGTACACAATTCAGTGGCGCGTGCCAAGATAGCATTTATACGACTGCAGATGAATGTGCTAAGAAAAGAAGCGGCTGCGAAAGAAGAACTGCACCGCTTGAAAATTATTAAGATACAATAAGAAATTAAAAAGTTAAAGATGGTGATGGGTGAATAATAAGAAATATAAGTATAGTCTGAAATGAGGTTCTATTAATTCTCGCCTCGTTCTGTTGTCATTATTCACAATTACTTCAACATTTTCTTGCATACCATTCTCCTCATTAACCCATTGCTTAGGAAATACATTAGACCCACACAGTTTTCTATAAAAATCAAACTCTACCAAATAAGCTAAACCTTTCGGCCACCAGACAGCGCTCGCGTCCCAATCCAGAACTTTTGAAACTTGTTCTTGCATCCCGAAAGTGAATATGTATAATACAAGCAGCAGCATTTACTGCATGCAACAGGCGATATCGCTTCACAAATTCCATGCAGCTCCCACAACGCTTCAGCATCGCAACGAAGCCCGTCCGACGGTCCAACCACGACTACCGCGCGCTCCTAATGACATAAATCAGTTGAGCGCGTATAAGAGAGTCCGTCCCTCAGCTGAAGAACAAGAACAACAGGAATACCTAGCCATTGACTGCTTGACTGACCACTACAAGTGTAGTGTGTCTATCATTGAGACGACAGTGCGCAGCACGTTATGGGAAGGTAGGAGCGAAGACACGCGCGTCGACGATGTCGTCGACGTAAACAACAGCGGACGAGACCTCGTCGCCAGCATTGACTGGCTAGCAACTCTAGCAGGCAGGCAAGCAGGCAGCAGCAGTTTGTAGTTTCGAGTGCGATACCACGGCGTTCGGTTTGTTGCTCATGCTTGCGCGCTGTCCAACTAAGTTTTTAATGTGGCTAACCGAGGAATACGTAGTTGCGAACAACGAAACTAATCGAGACTTAAGTCGGGTATTACTTTAAGTTCCCAATAATGAAAGAAAATCAGATAGATGAACTCTAATATGTTGTGATTGAAATAAATAAGTGACATAAGCTGCTTATTAATAAATCTAAAAGTCAAAATCGTGGAAATGACTTAAGTCTTCTTTTGCTTCGAGAAGAAGAAAGGCTGCACACCGCGTGCTATCGCAGTAGTGATAGTGTGGCAAAAGAGAAATGTATTTAATTGACGCTAAAGACATACAGGCAAACGCAGTGTTCACTAATAAGTGTAGAAGAAAGCAAATTTAAATCGGCTTATCGCCGAGTGCCGATCAGTTTCGTTAGCATTCCCGCATCGTATGCTAATGGCATTGCTACTGCGACTGGACTGAGTGCCGTCGGAGTGACTGTTGGACACAGTAGCAAGTAGCACGTTTGAGAGCGATCGCCATCAAACGAATTAAATAAATAATTTGTAATAGGAGCCCATCTTCAATTGGCACTCACACGACTGATCCCAGTTTACAATAGACTGGCTTATGTTGTGTGCTGTTGTTGTGTTATGTGCTGGATTTATTTATATTTATATCGTGCGTGTTGTTAGTTAAGTTATACTTTAATCGTAGTGTTAGTATATATCTATCGACTGACTTTAAGTCTATTTGTGGCCATTTTTATTAATAACCAAACGCGCGCGCAGAAGATAACGCGCTAACGAAGTGAAAACTGAGTTACCATCATCATCCTCAAGTCAGTCTGGTTGGTGGCTTAAGTATACACATATAGAAAACTCTGTGATGTTTACTTACGATTAGTGATTATCATGCACATACGTATATAGCGAATGCTGTGCCATGAACGTTTTATCAGTGATAAAGTGCGTCGCTTTTGACACTGTGAGCGACAACGTTCCTGCTGCTAGTGAGAAGCTTCTCTTCCTAAAATTCTAAAAACTGTTGGAAACAAGTGAAAATATAGCTTGTGTGCATGATTTGATTTGGTTTGATAAGCTTTGCGGCTATCGTTTTCCCATATTGTAAGTTAAGTCAACTTAGCGGTTGGTGAACAAACGCTAATATAACAAAATAAGCGACAAAGCAGTAGCTTTCGTCTGCTCGTTATTATTAACTACACAACTATAAATCACGTGATGTTTATGTGCGACGCGTAATACAGTGTGTACTTAGCAGACGGGTATACTAAGCAAAGCAACAAGTCGTCGTCACTCGCGGCTTTTGAAATCGTCGTCGTGCTAATTTGTGCTAATATTGCAGGAGAATAAATACACTAATAGACTACCTATCCACCATCTTGTACCTCTTCATAATATACTTCCAATTAATAATTGATACGATTGTCTGCCGGCTAAAAATTGTGCTAAGTGAAACACTCGTCAATTAAAATTGAAAGTGTGAAGTGTACAAAGTGAGAAGAAGAAGTGCAGGTTTTAGGTTCTTTCTATATCAAAGTGGAATTACGCAAAGTGTTATTTGTAAAAGAGGAGCAATTAGCAATCGCTACTAGAAAGGAAGAGCAGTCGCCCGGCGTGTAGAGATCTTTCAAACACATGGTGAGTCCTCCTTGCTTTTACTATGATATATCACTACATATTATGTATTTACTTTGCTTCATCTCGCCTTATCTACTGTTTACTATGCATTAGAAGCAATTCTCGAGAGTCGAAAACGCGAATTTGTTGAGAAATGCGACTTGCTCCAGAATACGAGCGGCGTTTTAAATAAAAGCTCGCCGCTATTTTTGGCTTCAAGGTCGCGTGGGATTTGTTTTAAATAAAACGCATGTGCAGGGAAATGCGTGTGTAACAATCGCAGCTACATATTTTGTTGTGACATAATGCTCCTTTACATGAATAAAATGTTGTTTTTTTGCTGCTTTATTTACAATGACAAATATGAAGGTTATGGAATATCCGGATGGATGGGCGTGATATTTTACCACAGAGGGGGGATGTTAAAGCTTGATCCGCCATCTTGTCTAGCATTCGATTGCGTTACATGCAGCGCCTTTTGTTGCTGATACTTTGGTTAATTAATAATTTATAGGTTTTGCGGGTTTATCAAAGCAGAAATAATATCGAGTGCTTTATATATAATGTCTGTGTGTTTGTTTGTTGTATTTAATTCAACTGTAGTTGTTGAAATGATGGGTTGTTTAGCTCGAGGAATTCGAAAAATGCAGAGATAACAACTTAGGTCAACGAAAGGCATAAGTACTACACAGGCGTAGTATAGATACTTAAATATGTACTTAAGTACTTGTTATGGTACTTATTGCTTACTACTATTTGTATATAAATAAGGACATATATAAATAATATAGATCTATGGATGAGTTGAGTACTAAACGGATATCTATATTATTTATACTTTTATTGTTAATTGGAATAAGTTATAACTATTTATTAGCCGACCGTCCAGAGGCAATGTCAAAGACTTACACTTAACTTAAATTAATTAAAATATCTTTGTTTGGCATGAATAATTTTTCAAATTTAATACAGTGGTACCTCAAGATCCGAGTGACTTGACATACGAGCTTTTCGAGATACGAGCAGTCGAGCGGCCGATTTTTTTGCAAAATTTGAGATTTGAGCAGTCGGCTGCACACGACTTACCAGTTTATTTGTAAAGTAACTGTAAGTTCTGTTGGCTTTGAGACGCGAGCAACTTGACTTACGAGCAATGTTACGGAACGAATTAAACTCTTATTTCGAGGCACCACTGTAGTGCGTTTTAAAAATGTATGTAAGTACTAAGCATTTTGTCGGAGGATGATGAAATTCATTAAAAGCGTTGCATAAGATTAATGTAGATAACATTTCAAGTTGCGTAAGAGGCTCATTTACTTCACTATCTGTTTCTCCGCGAGGTCCGGGTTGAAGCTAGCAGCAAGGTGAGATTGAATGCGTATTGCCGATTTAAAATTCGAAAAAGTAAAACGATTGAGGCATTGTTTTTGGCAGCTTAGTGGGATCACAATCAGTCACGGCGCTAACATGAAGTTTCCTATACCAGTAACAGAAGGTAAATGAGCTTCTCAATAATTTATTTTTGGCGTGTTTGAGACTTTAAAATGACTAGACATACACTTATTTTGCGTTGAACGTTGCCTTTATTTGCAAAGTTTCAGTTACGCTATTTAAAGCCGCAGAAAATTGAAATTAACATCATTGGAAGGGAAATTTATTCCAATTCAATCCCATTTAAGCAAACAATTCTTGTTTGTTAACGCTATCGTGTGGTTGGTGTAAGAGTGAAGGTTGATGAAAAAAGAACTTTTTTTGAAGTAAAAATCATTTTAGTTTCGAAACGAAACCAGATGAAGACAAGAGTTTAGTTTCTACGGGTAGACCACTAATTAGGGTTTGCACATTTACATATTATATCACAACTTAAACGCAATTAGTGGAAACACATGTATTGAACGGAAGGAATTATGACTTTGCTAATCAATTCGTACATTTGATTCGGATTTTAAACGAAGTATGTGTGTCAATACTCTTGATAAAGTTATTGAAAACAGACGAGCTCGTGTAAGACAGATGAACACGCTGATACTTCGACAAATTAAGATCAAAGTAGAATCATGCAAATGGCGTTAAACATGCCAACAACGACTGTATCTACAACCTCATTTAAGAAAATTATTTTATTCATTATATTTCAGCTTAAAATTCAACGATCAATATGTTCAAGTATCAAATATATTCTACAAAGTATTAACAAACTAAACCATTAAGGAAGTACACATAAATTATTGAAATAAAGTTAAAGTTGTTTTCATTTGCAAAGACCAGCAATGCAAACATACTAAATCTATCAATATTTTGCCTATAGGTTGTACAGATCGATGACCTAGTCATAATTTTTCAATGGTATTCCATATTTTCTTTGGCATAATGCCTTTAAAAATTGTGGAATTTACTTTCCATGTGTTCTTAGATCACAATTCTTAACGCATAATACTTAAAAAATCCGCGCACGATTTAAATTTTGAATTTACTGGTCCGTGAGGTCAAAAATTTCGCCGGCCGATACCTTAAAATGTATGTAAGATTCGAATTCCTTTTTTGATTTTTACTAATATTATTTATTTATATTTTCCACATAACGAAGATTATTAATGGTCATACTAAAATAAATAATATTTAAAAATATTCCCAGCTGTATATGCTTAGAAACAAAAAATGCAGTCAATATTTAAAAAAAGAAAGCTTTGAAAAAACTTAATATAAATATTATGTATTTTTAAACCAAGGTCCAATAATTTTCACAACTTTTCAATCAGAACCAATAAGTAAAGGTAAATAAGTTCTGAGAAGTTTTCATAAGCTACACATAAATTGCGAAAAGCTCTTCAAGTTATTTTCATTTGCAGAAACAAGCAATACAAATATAATCAATATTGCACTACACTACACAGATGCATGATTCGAAGAAAGTATCTCACTGCAATAACTGCTGCTAATTAATTTACTTTTCATATTGAAAATGCATAATGTCTATTTCAGCTCTGAACTAATTTACCTTGAAAGCTATCATTTCCCAGCCAACTCAGTTAACAAAATAAAAGTTTCCAAAGTTCTAGTAAACGCGTATAACAGTCATTTTAGTTATTATTATTATTATTCTTTAAATAGTTATCCAGCTTCCATAAATATACAGTTTTTCTTTTGCAAACACCGTTAAAGTTACTTAAGTTCATAATAGACTAATAATAATATTATGCTCTTATAAATAGTAAAATTACTAAAAGCAACGTAAAAACTATGTGCATTACCAACATCATGGTAGTATCATTCAAAAATAGAATGGAAATATTCCATCCGGTAGCTTGCGCTACATCATCCTTGCCAAAAATGATATATGCGTGAGACATCCCATGCCACACGCAGAAACAACAATCTATTACATACCTCCAACAATCAAACACAAATATTTTGCAATGTGGTCAGGAACGGTGTAAGTACATACATCTATACACACGTTTTGATTTAAATTATATTACTCAACACGGTAGACCTCTGACTATACAAATACGAAGTGCGCGCCGGCCGTGCTTCGCCGCGAGGACGAAAATAAATGCACGAATTGGCACATTGCGTAAACACGCTGAACGTAAAGTTTAAAAAAAATGCGAGGAAAAGTGAACTGCAAACGCGTAATCTACACACAAACGAGCGAGAGATGAATTTACTAGAAAGAACCACAGTCGAACCTCGCTTAACAAGCGATGTGAAAATGCCGAAAGCAGGGGAAACTGTTGCATCGTTACATTGAGAAGCATCATCCCACTAAGGAAAAACTATGCGCGCTACAAATTTATTCAATGATAATGCGATGTCGCATTTTTACCAAATTTTGGACCGTGGACCGGAAAAGATGAAGATGAATCGTGCTCTTTAACATTCCTCCGATCGATTCGAATTTGTGATAATTTAATTTACTTGTAATAAATAATGTTACTGTTAATGAACAAACTCATAAACCGACATCATAGGTAGTTGTGAGTTTTGCGAGTTAGTGCACGTATAAGGGTAACCAATCATCGTATGTTATATTACACCAGTATATGCTACTGCGCATTTGCATGCGCAACGTAAAACTGTCGGCGCACTAGTGCGCAAAGTAGGCACATTTCGCACGATCGTGGGTAATTAAAATTATTATCTCTTAGATTTTCTATGCTTTGCTCGAACTCGAAGTAACAGCTGTTTTATCATAGAATTTGGAGCATTGCTAAAACACCGACTTAGTAAAAACATTGAATTCTTAAGTACACCCTCTTTGCAATATGACCGCTATATACGATGGGTTACAATCTATCACGATCCACGATCTGTGAATTCGTTTGTTATTATCAAGTTAACCTAATAATAATATTATTGTTCAGTTCATGCTTGCCCCGGTTTTCTGTACTGTGATTATTTGGAATAAGATGTTATGCCATAGCAAAATCGATAAAGCAACATCATACAACCATTAGACAAAATGTTGAAATTCATTTCTTTCAAAAATTAAACAAAAATCATTAATCTACGTAGTCATTAAGGACATCTAGCTATCTATATCACCAAAAATTGTTTGACTCACTGTAAAATTTTCATTCGGAATGTGGCCCGCCAAATCAAAGGATAAGCCCACCTTTGCTCTAGCATATGGCTGCAGTGATTCAAATTTGATGCAGGAAGTCAGCGTTCAAGAAATATTTCTAGTTTTATTGAATGTACTTAGCTGAGCCGCCGTTTTGATTTTTTTCCGAAAAGAATGCTATTTTGAAGCATTTCAAAATAGTAATTCCGCTTCTAGAAGAAGAAAAAAAAACTCTCATAGTTGACCCATTTTTTATGCAAAATTGAGCAGATCCTCAGATTAATCTAAAACCTTTAAAATACTTATAATTATACTTGATATATAATATCTATTGTAAATTATAATATATAGTTGCATTCAATCTTGAGTCAAAAAGCGTACTTGCATATGCGTTTAATTAATATTCGAAGCGAAAGAGCTGTGGGAGGCAGCACAGGAACGTAATCCACGGCTGGAAGCGAAGTAACAACTTATAACAACAAGTATTCATGTGTCGTGTAATATCAACTACAAGTGGCAGACATGTGCAACAAAGTTGCCGTTGTAGCTTACCAACTACCGTTTAATCCATGTAGTTTATAAACTTATTCCAAGCAACCGACGCTTTCTGAGCTTGTTTCCTATGAGCTTGTTTCCTATCGGTAAGTCGAGAACCGTTGCGAAACCATTGATAACATCAGTTCTATAAGTGCATAGATGTTTAAACAAATAAATACATATTAACAATAATGGGTATGTGTATAAAATAAATCCTAATTTTGAAATAAGTACTAAGAGGGCAGGCATAGAACAATCGAAACAACATTCGCGCAAATCGATGTTTTCACGTACAGTGAAAAATACTGTCTTCTCGAGATCTAACAAGAAGGACTCTAGGGTACAGAGCTCTAATTTTACCTGTCGCTATGTATATTTCGGAGTTCGAAACATGTCAAAACAAAAATGAGTCGTTGCTGGGGGTGTTTGAGAGGAACGTACTTCGCAGAATTTTTGGCTTTCGTTAGCTGATCCAAGGTCATCTTAACAATCCTAACGCAAATGATGCAACTTGTCCAACTTGTATATGATTGTTAGCACTGGGAGTGTGCCTGATTGAATATGAATGCTCTGGAGGAAAGCTGAATATTATTTTTTTTACTAAAACTAAGATTGAGACTAGGACCACTATGAACCAACAGTCGGAAGTCTTTAAAATCAAGATACGACTGTTGCGGTGTGGCGGACATGTACGCTGGGATGCAGAGAACTCATCGAGGAAAATATTCAAGGTTCAACCAGAAAGTCTAAAACGGCGCGGGGAAGACCACTGATAGTGGTAGTTTAGGACAAGTTTGTGCTCCGTGCAGTCTTTTCTTGAACCCTAGGAGCCTATTAATAAAAGTCTGTGAGAAATGGATTTACAAAAAAAAATGCATTGCGCCTCAGCTCCATCAGTAATTTTTTTTTTCTAGCATTCCAACATTAGCACCTAAAGCGGACTGCTCTTCCGCTCCGCACCTAAAAGGTCGTCCACGGTTGCCTAGAATGAAATAGGAGGTTAGAGGTGGCTAAGACCTGTACAGAATTTTAGAGCCAAGATGATGACATGAAATAATATAACAATTGCAAATGTTTAAAATATGCATCGCGTGTGTGTCAACTCAAGTTCATTCAATCAAAATGGGGATCACGCAGGGCATCATCTCTTAAAATGTGTGAAAACGCATTATTTCCTCGTTTAACGATATAATGAGATAATTGAATATGTTTTTAATGAGATAAGCAAGAACGAGCTTACAAAGTTTCCTCTTGCGTATGCATTCGACACTAATTGCTTAAGACGTTATAATGGTTTTAATCGCAAATACGATGATTAGCTAGCAATTTTGGCATTAATTTGATTTGGATTTGATTAAGAGGCTTCTTTTTACTTAGATGTCGTCATCTATCAACATTTTCTGTAGCACGCGATAACGTATTTACCCTATTACAACGCATTCCATCGACAGAATCATTTTGTTTATATTCCAATTCATGCTTTCATAAAATATAAGTATACCTAATGAGACATTGCAAAATTAGTGAATATTTCCATGCAGGATTTTTATTTATTTGCAAGGATCATTATCACAGGACGATGGTTTTCGTTATTAACATTTCAGTTAACATAAAGTAGTGAAGTGTATTTTTGTCGTAAACAGTTAGAACAGTAGTCAGTAACTTTTTTCTTATCTTAACAAAGGAGTCAAAATATTATATTATTTACGATATATCTTGGATGTTGCCGACCGTTGATGGAGGAAATACCTTTCTAATGACTTTATTTCAATATTTGTGAATTCACTCTAGATGCTATGATTAGCAAGTAGACTTGTTGTTTTACTAGTAGATAAGTAGATCATTGAAAAAAATATTTTCTTAATTAAATATTTAATTTATAAATACTTAGAATTAAATTCACTATAATTTATTTAATTTTTATTAATATTAATATGATGATGTGTGGCTATTAAGCAAGAAATAAATTATTGGGGCGTTAATTTGATCTGACACATATTTTAACGAGCTTACAAGATACGTTACAATTTTATAGCATGTAATTAAGAATATATATATTATGTTTCCACTTAACTGTTAATTATCTTATGATGTGTACAGACATCATTGACGAATGAATTAAATGTTTTAATTAAGTATAGTGTGCGGTAAAATACCTTTTTTATTTGAAGCGCACACTTTGAAGTTTTGTCCTATCAAAAACTATTGGGCGTGGTCTCGTTTAAGAGAGGGGATATTAAAGATTTATTTCAATTTTTTTTTGCCGGGGAGCAGAAGGAACTGCGGCCAATCTGATCTATTGTGCATACTTTACTGCAGTTAGGGAGTCCACTTTGTGTGCAAAGTTTAGGGTCTCTTCGACAGACTTCGCTTTTAGTTCCGCAGGTTTTAGAGTCGTCCTTAAAAACGTAGCAATCCAGAGATGTACATTATGTGCACAGCCGTTGTCTGCCAATTCTGATTTTGTGTTGATGGTGTTTCACATGGCAATGCTCAGTGAGTTTACCTCGTCAGAAGTCTTATATATCCTTTCGAGAGGCTTAGGAGCTCGTTGATTCTCTTAAGAGGCTCATTTACCTGAAGAATTGTTTTTTCAGGGGATCCGCGTTAAAGCGGGCTACAAGGAAAAGGTGTGGTCGAATGCGTATTGCCGCGTACTATATATTTTATGTATAGGACAGCAATACAAGGTAGGACTTTGATGACTATGGCCTGAGTAAATGGGACAAAAATTTCGGCTCGTGACTGATTACGGCCAGGGTTTTTCCAGTAAATCTGCTATTAATATTTTTTGATCGGCAGCCTGAATTGTGTCTTGGTCAGTCTGCAAGTTTGGTTATAGGCTAAGGAAGATAGCTTTAGCCCCCTGAAGTTTTCGCTGTCTGGTTGTCTGATATGATATACGCGTAAGTATACGCGCTCTTTTGAAGTTTTTTTAGGAACTTCGCCTGGAAGACTGTTGGGGACTGGTCTAGTGTCATTGCCTTCCTGCTCCTTCGGCTGTATATATGCCTATTCCTGTACTGTATGTTTTTTTTTTGATGCATCGAAACACTC
>JARJDU010012484.1:0-12125 GCA_030264695.1 Lissagria laeviuscula
ATATGCTTATTAACTTACTCTATTCCGTCCCATTATCATATTTCGAAAGTCTTCGTCGTCTCTACTAAATAAACATAGGTTTTAAGTACTTGAATAGTAAATACTTAATTAAATCTAATTAATCATCCATGAAATATAATTTTACAGACAGTCTCAGCCTATATGCGAGTGTAGATCAAATAGATCACTTGCGCACGAACGTCATTCTCCCATTATCTCTTTGAGTGGGCCAAACATGTAAAAGTCACATGGAGAGAGGTCTGAGCTATATGGGGTATATTCAAGAATCGTCCAGAAGAACATATTAACATTTTTTATGGGTTTTTTCAGTTTTTTTTGATCGGTTAACGGCCTTAAGTTCTTCAAGGAGATCCACATTGATTGTCCGTGGTTCATGAAGAAAATCAATCAAAATCACACTTAGGGAATCGAAAAAAACACTTGCCAATCCGCATCTGTGATGCTCGTGAAGGAACGACAGTCATGGGTCTCATTTTCGACCTTTTCACGTCCTTCGGAGAAAGTTTTATGCCAGTGGTAACCGCAGGGCTGTGAAAAGGTCCAACTGGTTGCGTAGCCGTTTAAGATTTTTGTTGGGCACACATCCAAATTTTTTTTTTAAGTTATTGCCTTTCTTTTAATAAAAAAAATTCTTTTATATTTGATCCACCCTAGTATAAAACCGGCAACGATAAAAACTATATAATACATTTATATGTGTAAGCTCTATTAAGCATTTTACTGTCAGTTTTCATATTTAAAATGAAATTAATTAAAGCGAAGTGAATGGACAATGGTCACTCTTGAGTCACGTGTCGACGTCTACCCCACTTAGAACCTCTGGCGTCGCCATCGTCGTTGCCGCCACCGTCGTCGCGGATACGCACTAGCGACTAATAGAGATTTATGTCGGCGATTTCGCCGTCGCTTATACGGTTATTATTCAATAAATTACTCGTCGGCGAGTCGTAATGAACCAGGGGTTCGTCGTTAATTAGCACGAGTCTCCAATCGACGAACCTGATATTGCGCGCACCGGACGCTGGTCGCTTATTATCACCACTTGATTAGTTTAATTTGTATCCTTTCTCGTGAAAAGTGACATAATCACGCTCCAATCGATTCCCAACGGATGCCATTGTTGTTTTCAAGATAAAATCAACAGCCCCTTATAATAAAAGTTATTATTAACATCTTGAAATGCCACAAGATTTGATTCATGACTGAACGGGTTGCGTTGACACCGAAGGAAACTCCAAAGAGTCTTCTCGGTAACTAAAGCAAGACCCAACATAGTTTTAAGTGTTGAGAGGCGGTTACGAAGTTAAAATCACTGTCCAAGTAACTGAAATCCTCGTGTCATTCCCTCTTTTGTTGTTCCATTTTCCAGCACAAGGAATTTCTAACCTTGTAAGGTACTCGGAATCGGGGTGAGGGAGCATGTCTGCGACTGGGAGAAACTCAATAATACTCGACTAGGCAGCAGGTGCAAAGGAGAGGTGTCAGCGACAGGGGTCTCGGGCCAAGTCCCGAACCCCTTATATACCTAATAAATGAGGTAATTTCCACACTTCCAAACCTTGCCGCAAGGCGTCAACCCACACCAATACCAAGCATATAGAAGCTTCGAGTGTGCTGTTCTCATCTGTACCTGATATGCAGACTCCGCCGCCTGTTCTCGTGCCCTAAACGTGTAAAGGTTGAGAAGGGCGACCGCCGCCACTTCCGGATTGTAATTACGCATCGCTTCGTGTTGTTTACAAAACGGTACACGCGCCGCCATCCGTATAAACACTCCCCGTTATTAATTAGTAGTTGAATTTCATTCACAATTAAAAAAACTGGAGAGAAAAAAAATCATGAACAGTTGCAGAAGTTGAAGATGGATTAGCATCGAAAAGTAGATCGCAATCACTTCTAAATTGGATCGTACGTACAGTATTGCGCTTTACAACGTACAATGTACCGAGAAGAATATAATGCGATACCACTCCGACTGGCAGATGGCCGATGAGGGTAACTTGAGGTGGCTGGCTGGTGCACACAATAATGCACCGTGTACCGTTACCTATGTGCATAACATAGTTGGAACAAAGAACCCGAACCAGACCCTCCTGGACGGGAGACGCGCAAACAAAACACACACGTTCCCGCATGTTCAGTAAGCGCATGTAGTAACCTCGTTTCGATTCGCATACCTCGCCAGATGTGCCCACGTGAAAGAGAATCATCCCCTGGCTTTCATTCACCACTCACCCGATCTTCAGCATACATCACTATTAGGGACCCATTTCGATTTAGTTTTAGTGGCAATTACCTTCTCGCCCTCTGGGCCACATCCAGAATCCCCAATGTACTCAGGTGTCGAGCCTCGAGCGGATTAAATCACGCACGATGCACCTCCTGGATTGCAATCGTTGCCTTTTTAAATCTTTCTCTGTCTCTCTCTCTCACACACCAGCATCAATTGAATGCTGGTAAATCATCTATTCGTATCTACCTACCCACCTTCGCATAGACAATAGGAAAACAATTCCGAGTGACTGACTGACTGAGTGAAGGGTTGCAGAACGGTGTGGGGTTGTAGGTAAATCTGCAACGGCAAACGGTCGTCGTCCTTGAGGCAGAGAGCTCAGCTCAGCATCGTCGCATGCATAGAAGTGCTTGATTACTTTGATAAACGATCCATTAATCATCGGCGTATATGTGCATGCGGAGGGTGTGTGCGTGGCAGTAAGGGATCTAACGAGAAGCTTGCCTGCCGCGCATAAAAACATTCAATTGTTTCGACCTTAAAATTTACGTCAGGCGACGAGAATGTGCACGGGGGAACGAATGGCAGCACCTCAGCTACACAAAGAAATGTATGGATAGACGTGGGTGGAACTAACATTGACGTGCGGAAAAAAAAGGTGCGCGCGGGTGGAAAGAGACGAAAAGGAGAGATAGGAGAAGGGGATGGTACTATACGAGGGAATGTCTAACGCTTACGATCCACCTATAAATAGTAATCAATCATCGCGGATTTACCCTAAGGCTTGACAAGTTTGATTCCGCTTCTTGTGTGTAATTAGTAAATGTGCCTATCATGTGTTTAAGATAGACATGCGCACGTACACGCCTAATAATATCAATTTCCCAATATTTTTTTTTCTCGTTTTGTTGGTATTCATCACAATATATATTTATAGGAATGCAAGGAATGGATGGAATTATGAGAAGCAAACCGGTTTGCCATCCGGTTTGTCCGTCGGTCAACCAAGTGTGAAGTGGTAGCTGGCAGGATGTGATAGCAGGAATTATATACGTGGACGGAGCTAGAACCGAAACGGCGAAAGGATTAGTGTGTGCGGATAGGTGTAGCAGCCTCCGCGATGAAGGTAAACGGTCAGTAGATAAGACATTGGCAACGCTGCAGGACTTAGATAGAAACCGTCCCTCGCCTCCTGCCGAACCGGTGGAGGTATAATAATGAAGAAACTCGACCGAGCGGAAACGCACAACTGGAGCCGACTTAGTTACGCCAACTTACTCTTCACACTGGCCGCACACATATCATCACTATCCAGACCAGCATCTTATTTTTTTTTCTTGATTCCTGCTATCATCAAACCTTGTAATCGATGTAACTACTTTCATATCACAAACTGCTGAATAAAATATTTACAAAGCATTGAAATAAAAAAGTGGTGAGTGATATGACGAGGAGGAAGAGAGAGTAGGAGGGATTGGATTAGTTAATCAATTTGCTCCTCGACGACGAGAAAGCTTTTAACGATCTCGCTTTCGGTTATCATTGGCGATATGTCCACGAGGTCACTTTCCGGTTCGTGGTTCGAGGCTTTTACGCGAATGGCAAAGTTATGTCGACAGCGTCGGCGGCACAGGTTAAACGGATTACGCTGCGCCGCGCTCAGAACAAAGTTGGAAAGCAAGCGACCTTCTCCTACGATTCAAGGATCCAAGGATTCACTGTAGCAATGTCGTACGTAGGAAGGAGTACTTATGTTAGCGGTACCTTAGTTTTAAACTACGCAGATTAAGGATTAAACTGGACCTCATGCGGTGGTGATCTGCTCGAGAGTTGCGAGTTTATATGGATTCTGGACTTTGGGCTCTTGCTCCTTGCTGATCTTACTCCTCTGAGGAATCGAATCAATGGGCGAGGATTTCGCGCGTCCCGTTTTGGGATTACGTGGTAGTAATGTTATTCTCGCAGTTAAGGTATATCAATTCGCTTTTCAAACAACATTAGCTTTAGTTTATCTATTCACCCTCAACTTTTCATATACAGGGTGTAAGAAATTGATGAAAATGTAATATTTTTAAATAAAGTGTCGGATTGATATGAGTACAACAGGTAAATTTCGACACTTTTGAAGCAAAAGCAACGATGATCTAAGCAAATATTTAGATTTCGAAAAGTGCCTGCCGCGCTCACCATCTCAACACCAAGGCACAAGGTGTAAATATTTATAATACGCGATGTTGATTTATTGTTGATTTTATCGGAAGCACTTAACCTGCACGTCCCGTTAGCTATTATTAATATTCACACGAGCATGGATGGCAGGCATTTTTGACACTTTCCCGCTGGTCCTGCACTACACACAATCTTCAATTATTTTTAGCAATGAAATGAAACGCCGCTCGACGATACTTTCGAAATAATAATAGAGCTGTTAACATAATGCCAGGATTCGTCGTCGTGGCTGTCGTCCGCGTCGCGGTTATTTCGGTCATCGCAGCAGGTAATATTCCACGTGCGCGCTTGTTTAATTAGTTTGCTCGCCGCCGCCGCATTTGCAGCGGAACATAGTGGCCTGTCTGTCAAATGCCGATGAGGCGTGCTGTTGTCATTGTGGCGGCGAGACGCCGACATCTTCACTAGCTCAGCCAGCTTATTTTCTTACACTGAGATGTGCACTTAGGGCGAACACCTTCGCCTGTTAATCAGACGAAATGGAAATTGTAAATATAGAATTGAGAATGTCTTGCATATTCTATCTCTAAACTAATTTTAATTATCTTCAACATACTTCCCTTGTTTTCCTATATATGAAGACATTCAGATTAATTCATTGCTTAAAATTCGATTAAACAAAAACTGCCATCTGCTTTTCTATTTAGAAATTACCTAATAACTAATTACTCTCATTAGCTTTATACCTAAGTGCAACGATGCCTGATAAGTCTATATATACGAATACTAACAGCACCGGTAAAAAAGCCATAATGAGAACAATAACAGCGTTAAATAATTAAAACTTACTCAGCTTAATGAAGAAGCTCGACGAGCTCGGTAAGCTCGTCGACGCTCGTCGGTACTGGCGGTAACTCAATTTAAAGTGAGATTAGGTCGGCCAATTTGCAGACCTGCAGACTTCCAAAGCAGAAAGTTTCCTTCCTGCACGTAAAATGATACAAAGAAGAATGAAGGACCGGCGTCGTTGCCACCGCGGAAAGCAAAAAAGTTATAAATATCCGCTGGAAGACTGAAGTAACACTATCTTTGTGTATATGAGATGAGCTGAGAAGTAAAGAGATACGAGACGTTGAAGCTGAGGTGTATAAACTGTAGGTAAAAGTTATTAACAACATAAAAGTTGGTGTGGCGTGTCTCCCTACTTGGGGTGCGTTCACCATGCAAATTAAATAATTAGAGAGTGCGGGCAGGAAGCTTCTTCTTTTAGATTAGCTCCAGTAGGAAGCTCAAAGCCGACGACGACGCCACAAAAATACGTAATACGGGGGGAAGCAAGTTTTATAATTATCGAAAGTTGTTTTCCTCTTTTTTTTCTGTCAATGCCCGTTTTTTTCCCTATAAATATTTTAATCGAAAATAGCTACCAACACTTTAATTTAAATAAATTTGATTTGAAATTAGTTGACAATCCACCTGAGTAATATGGTTTTGTTCACAGTTCACTGCAAAGTGCTCATTTTTATAAACCGACGTCTGCCCACTGATCATCATTAATCATCGTTTTTATGGCATGAACGTTGGTGTAGGAAGTTTTATCAACGTGCCATCTTGTCTCATCTACTCTCTAGCATATTAATGTCTACCTCAATATCAATGCCCTTTTTGGACCTAACCAGTTCTGGGAAAAAAAATAAAAATTGGCAGATTGATTACAATCCTTGCTTCAGGCGACAGTTCGTTCGTTATTATTCGTGCCGGCTGTGCCGGTTGCAGTTAGTAAAACTAAAACTATGTACAAACATTGGACACTAGCTACCCCGACGATTGAATCACTGATCCAACAGAGAACTCAAGAGGCTTAGGTGCCCTTGATGTCAGCCAACATTCTGTGCACACAACCAAATATGCTCCTATAATGTGTATACACAGTTTGCAACCACCTTAGGCTATCAACGGACTTTACGTCGCAATATTTACCTTCTATTTGTTTTGTAGATTGAGGGAAGGTGGTCCTAGATTCAGGACCAATCCAATGCAAATTTAAGTTTTATACAGGTTTTAGGAAAAAAATTCAATTTTATTTAATGTGGTTAATGGTAATTATACACAGCAATTGTATTCGTTAACAAAACTTTAATAATCAATGCGGTGAAGCATCGTGAGAACGAAATGAATCGGAGGGTGCGTTCCACCTGGTTGGACGATCAAAAAAGGAAAGATATTGAGGGTTATCAGCGATTGCTGCCTAAGGGTAGGCAACGCTATTAACGCGGATTATTATTTCAGCATCCACGTGTAACGCACGTGCCACAATCGACTGCTGAATGGTCGCAATCCAGGATTATATTGACCGCTTCATGCCCTCTGGGGCCTAGAAATCTCCCTATATTTCACCTATGCATAATAACACAATAGACGCATTCATTAATAAACAAAATAAAGAACAACAATTGAGTCGATGATGAGAAAAAATAATTTTGCACGTCCGTGACACATGATAAATCAGCCACACGTCGTCTGCATGTTTGTGATAAGGGTCTAAGCAAAATCCCATTATGCATAAATTATTAAAATAAATAAAATCTTTGTATACATTAAGAAGTTTAGGACAGATACAGATTCTTAGATTTATAGTTAAGTTGCGTGATATATTTGTGAAGAATTTATTAAAATGCAAACATGGGACACAGCCGCAATGGAGATAAAGGTTGACCCTTATCACAAGCGGGCGTTTTTTTCCTCCTTCTAGTCCAGTCGAGAAAGAGTCGTTTTAGGCGTGGAAACAATCAAGTCATAAATCACTATTCACCATATTCCCTTTCTTGGCTATTTCTATTTGTTTTTCTATGGAAGATGGCAAAAGGAAGAGGCACAGGCACAGGTTTGCCCATGGAGCGTAATCTGTTGGTGGCCGGCCGAAGCGTAGATAAGGGCCGGCGGTGTAGGCGATGCGGCGACGCGAACGGTGAGCTTCCGCAGGAAGACACAGCAGTAGGAACGGTGGTCGGTCGGCGGCGACGTGACGCGCATCAGCCAGATAGGTGGACGGCGTCGGACGGGAATGATTGGTTGCGATTACCGGTCTCCGTTTGCGGTCAGCGTCAACGAAATTTGTGGCCGCCGGCGGCGACTAGCATAGCACGTGCGACCGAGAAGAGACAACGCGAAGAAGAGACGAATTCCTTGTCCCTGGAGGCAACGCCACACGCCAACTTTAACCTCTCGAAATATACTGATTTATACTGATTTATCACGCCAATAGAAGATATCTGCAGGAAAGCGCTCTCCCAGGAAAGAAACTGCAGTCTTGGCAATAGAGATACGAGTAGGCTACACGATTAAAAAAATCTCTTGCAGTAACAAAACAACCAAACAAACAGCACAAGTTTTTTTTTTTTGTTTGATTTATTGCAGACAGAACTAAACTACTAGAGCTGTTGTTATAATTCGAATCGGGTTCAGCCAGTCTAATCGAATCCCACGAATAAAACAAATTGGCGTCCGGCAATTCGATTCAATTATAAAATGCGCCAGATTTATAAAATTATCGGCGTGCGTGCGGACAGCGGACTCAACCTATGATGCGATTAGTGTGTGACCCACATCCCCGAAAATTCGCAATTGCATCAATCCAGCTATCCAGTCATCATCAAATATAGAAGCAGACCTTATAAGAGCCCCATCCCTGCGTGCATCAATAAATTTCATTATTTTTAATGCGAATAATTCAAAACAACAATACAAGTCACGAACAAATCCGCTATAGAAGCTTGGCTTTTACCGGTTTTGCACGGCATGCACGCGAAACCGGTGACACGGAACATCCAGCAGCAGCAGGAGCAGCCACCGCCGCACACCTATAGTAAGGCCATGCCAGCGCGTCGCGTTGGCGGCGGCGATGGCGGTGGGCGGCAGGCGACGGACGGGAAATCACAGCACGGCGGGAGAGAGCCAACAAACGGTTTAGCTAACAAGGCAAGCGAGGTAGATAGTCGCTAGCGGTCGACGTTCACCCCGCTGATAATGAATGTGCTCGCTGGTTTCGCAATTACACATAGTTTAATTCGAATGTAATTTATAATTCCGCATTGTCATGCACGTGATGTGCACGGTTTGCTAAACGGACGAATGTTTTGTGCAGAGAACGTGCATAGGTAGTAGGTAAACGTTACCAACAGATATCAACGCTGGAAAAACCAAGTCTAGTCGACCGTAAGTTATTCGCAGTTGGCAATAATTCTGCCCGCACGCTCGGGAAATATCAAATTATTAATTTTCGAAGCAATCGAATGAGCAATTAATGGAAATGCAATTGATAGATTGGATGAGAAGGCAAGAGGACAAGTTTGAACAAAAACGGAGGTTGTTGTTGCTGCTTGTTATTAACAGTCCCAGTGGACATGAACGCATCAGCAATTACATGAATTGCGAGGCCAAGCGACGTCACCTGCACCCCTACATCCGATGCCATCTCTTGTCATAGCCATCCATGACCAAGAGACTCACACCCACGTTAACAAACAAACTATATATGTACTACATATACTATACTCTACTTACTCGCTAACCACACGTTTTGTCCTTCTCTCTGTCTGTGTTTACTTCTGTCCTTCATCTACATAGCTACTAGCTATTGGTACCTTCGTCATGGCATGGCACGGCAGGATAAACCAACCCATGCTTTGCTCCTGCAACCGTGTGCGGGCGGTGTTTGCATGTTATGTTATAAATTATGTCCCGAATGATTTTCCACGCGTTCCTGACATTTACACCTACTGCTTACTCTCTCTGGTTCTGGCTCTCCGCCCTTGTGCGCTGTTCGCGTTTGCATATCGCTAACAAATCACATTCAAATACCTGATGTGCCTTTTGTGTGGTTTTACAGAATCATTAAAATCATAAATTAAAAATTACCACCCTTCCAACACAGGGATTTTCCATATCAAAATTTATTCATTTTCACGAATAAAATATGAAAATCAGTCTTTCCGACAAAATGTTTTCAATTTAAAGTGGAATATAGAAGTTTCTGAAACGAATTTCCTTTTCTACAATTTGCAAGGACTAAGAAAGAAGAAAGAAAAATGAAAGAAAGGTGAGCTGCCAGTGAAAGAAATTGTGGTAGAGAGAAGCAGAGTATCCGCATATTCCACCTGCGTAAATTAAAACCGAATTGCTCATTCACACCATCTGCTAGCACTTCCATTACGGGCGTCAGTCAACCCCGCGTGGCCGTCAGCGGCAGACACGCGTACTTAAAAGAACCACCTTCGTGTATTACCGCTGTCGCCGCCGCCTCCACCTTTTCAACCATCACCCAGCTTCACAGCTTCCCAACTTCCTCTCTTCCACTTTCTCGCTCGTTCATACCTACCTACGTACGCACTCCTTATTTCTTCACAAGCAAAATTTAATTTCCTGAACGTCTCCTCTTTCAGCTCGTCGCAAAGAACGCAAAGTGAAAACATTAGCACCTTTAACACCCTCGGGACCTCTGTCCTTTAATACGTGTCTGCTCGTCTATTGTCCCCCCAACTGAGATTCCCAAAGCATCGGAAAATATTATTATCCCAGGATTATTAAAACAGAAAACAAGGGAAAAAAGCAAGGACGAAACGGAACGGAAAGAAAACAAATGCTCTTGCCGTTGAAGAAGTGTCGCCAAGGACGTACTATTAATCGTGGATTATTTGTATCTCGCGCAGCTCATCGCCAAATTAACGAAATAGATAAGCGGCCATCGTTGTTATAACTGATCGAAGCCATTTTTCTTGACTCGCGCGCGCACGCTAGAGATATGATATTAATTTCAGTCACGTCTTTCGTTACGCAGCGCAAACTGTACCTTGATGTATTAGAGGTGACATCGAAATTGACAAGTGTTTACCAACGCAGTAACCGCACACTTGCAAGACCAGGACGAGGAGATTCCTGCGACGAAGCGTGCAGCGAGCTGCTGACAACCGCTTGTGACAATGACGGCGTCGGCGCGAATGAATAAAGAAGATAAATTATCTTGGATGAAATTAAACAGGAAAAAAACACCCCTTCCAATCTATTAGCGTCGTTCATTGCCTTAAAAGCAGTTTCCAAGAAGACACTTTGATGATGATTGTTTTGCAATTTTTCAAGTCGGCCAACTATTATTACTAGATATAGTGAATTACCAGTACAAAACACTATAAAAATCTAAGATTTACTGAGTTTGATTGAGACATATGTCCAACCTATCACACAGTTTGCAATTACCTTAAAGAAACACTAATAGAAACTTGCGCATTTAAGCATGCAGGTATAATTGAGTTTCCAAGTTGTTTTGGCACGTCTCGCGTTTCTTCGGCATTCGCAGCTTCCTTTTACCTTGTTCTACACCTTCGAGATGGTTCTCCGTATACAGACGAGCTCTAATACACTTTATAATTGTTGGCATCGACTTGAGAAGTTTATAAATGCGCGCTTATTAGTGGCTACGCGTAATGAATTTACTCGAGATAGTAGTATACTACTCACAGGTAATTTGGTGATGTTTGTTCAGGAAAATGGAGTGAGGAAGGAGAGGAAGCTTCCTCTTCTTCTTCAATTTATAGCTCGGATTTATTGACTTTCCACTCGTAACTTATCCCAACTGGCGGACGAGCCAAACACGCTCCTCTGTACGCATTCCTTTATTTACGTATTTACACTTTTTATATTTCTGCTTTAGATCTTACCTGTCGCCTACAGGACGTTGTCGACTCTACTATGCGATGCTATGTAGATGATAGAAATGTAGATGTAGAATGGCGCGAAGTGTTTGTGTATATGTTGGTCGAGTGCCTTGGAGAAATGCGGACTGGCTCAGATTAATGTGTTGATGCTTACGCCCACGCCATTTATGTTACGGCTAATGGTTTCTTGACATATCGTCTTCGCGGTGGACAGATACCGGTAAGGACAGTTGAAACCGCGTTCATCCGTGTCCATGTTTTTATTTTCTTCTCAATCTTTCCTTTTCTCTTTTTAATAACGAGTTTTGCACCTTTGTTTGTAATTTATATTATTTTTTGTAGGAAACAGCTTTTTGTTTGTTGTTTTAATTTGAAAATTTGCGCGGGTTGGATTAAATGGGTCAGACAATATTTTATATGATGGTTAAAAATAAATTGGCAAATGAAATTTTTTTATTATTTTTCTACAACGGGTCGCAAAATAAGTGAAAATATTCTTTTGATATCTCTAATTGATTTTGAGATATAAATTATTAAAGATTTTAATAAATTGATGATATCATGTGTGAGGAAATGTTTTGGTTGTTGGAAAAAATCATCAATTTTGTAATTTTGATCAGACAACTACAATTTTCAGGTTAAAACGTTCATAAATATTGGTAGATTACGTCAAAAATATATTTAGAGTCATCATCTTTAAACTAGTGATACTAATTTTAATTCAAACATCGATTTTGTTTTTTTGCATCTCATCTTAGTCAAGAAAACTAAATAAGTAAATTATTATATTGATTTCTGCAAGCTTTTGGTAATTAATCTAAACTTAATTAATTATTTTCCAATATCTAATAGTTATATTAATTTATCAAGTTTTTTGATGACGATGGGGCATTAATATGGTCATCAGACAAATATAGACCATTAAGTACCAAAAGAACCGATGCATGTAATTTACGTAAATTTGTGCTTTCTGAAAATTTACGATTGTATAT
>JARJDU010012504.1:0-17077 GCA_030264695.1 Lissagria laeviuscula
CATAAAAAGTTGCTTGTGAAGGAAAAAAAAATTAAGATGGTTTAGCTTTAATTGCAACAAAGATTCATAATATAACGCGTGGATGGTTGCACGCACCCTGAAATGAAATTTTCCTAAGGTAGAAGATTTTGCATACATTAAGGATTTATGTAAAGATTGGTGGTAGATATCTTAATTATATAGGGCACTGAGAGATTTATTTAAAAAATCGTGGGAAATCCTTGGAGGATCCTATAAGGACATTTTTTAAATGTTGTTATTAATTAACTTTGTTGATTTATATTTTGATTAATTGCAATCAAATAGTATTAATAATTTTATTGCTAAATAAATTTTTGTCTGGGTTCGTCGTCTATTACTATTTATAGCATTGAAGTCTCCTTGTGCAAATATTCATAAAACTGACATTTCCGCTTGAAGAAATTGTCCGATATTTATGAAATTTTAGAAATAGTTAAAGAATTTAATTGTAATATTATTATAATTAGTTTTGTTTAAATTTTTTTAAAGTATTTTGCTTCATAGTCATTTTTCTCAGACATTTCCACATTTAAACAACAATTTTTTTTTTCTAAAAGTTGAATGTGATTTGAAAATAAAGATTTAATAAAATTTTTATAAATAGATAGTCAGGTAAATTAGAAATTTTTAATAGATAATGGCATTTAGGTGTTAAGAGTATGTTTTTTATAAAAATTTAGAAAATTAAAGTTTTCGCATAACACTCTTCATAAAATAATTATTTCCGGCTAAAGCAATCACTAAAAATTGAAGAAATTTTGCAGGTAGATCAATTCATATCTAATATATCTAAAACTAATTTAATTGTAAAAATTTCGCCAAATTTTTATCTTCTACAGCCATTTTTTTCTTCAAAGTCAACTATATCTAGACACAAATATGATCTGAAAAGATTGAGAGAAAAAAATGAGAAATTCATAGTGTCAAATATCTTGGTAAATATACTAAAAGTATTAAAAAGATATCGGCTTTAGTTCATTGTTGAAATTGCAATTTTCATAATGTTCGTCGCTTATTAAACTTTGGCGCATTAAAGTCATTATTTAAAATTTTTCATAAAATAATTATTTCCGGCTAAAGTAATCACTAAAAAATAAAGATCATTTGCAAGAAGGTGAATCCTTAGTAAATATATTTTAAAATAATTTTACTCTTTAAATATTTTAAAATGTCCATCTTGTACAGTCATTTTCCTAAAAAGTTTCCTTCAAATTAGCTAATTCTAATTGCAAATATAATCTGAGAAAAATTAGAGAAAAAAAGTTAAAAATTGGAAAAAATTCTTATTATCAAATACTTATAGTAATATACTACAAGAATTGATAAGATAACGGTATTAGTTTATATTGAAATTGCGTTTTTTAGGGTTTGTCGCTTAAAAAACTTGAGCGCATTGAAGTCTCCACATGAAATCTCTCACGAAATAATTATTTTAGATTTTCTAAGAAAATTTTCTATAAAATTAAAAACATTTCTAAGAAAATATTATATAAATACAAAATCAACAAATACCATCCAACAACCATTTTCTACTTCACGCAGTAAATAAGTACATCCTCCGCATGTGTGAATCAGCCACGACCGGCCAATTCGTGAGAACTATTTCTTAAAACTCCTTCTTGCGCACAGATCGTCACACTCGAGTGCCATACATGCGCAACCGTCCCCGTCCACCCGTCCGTCCATCTTCTCCCCTCGCGCACTTTTTTTTCTTCTTCTGCCGCTGTTGTTTCTTCTTCTTCTTTCATTAACGGGCGATGAAGAAGTCGGTTAACGAACGTTTTCCACATACGCATTGTTTTGTATTTTGTTGGTATGTGGCGAAGAAGGGTCCGGTGCGTATCGTCTTACTGCACGCATCATCGACGTGAGAAAAACGATAAGAACAATAATAATGCGCGTGGTAGTCGCAACAAAGCCAAACCATCAGCTAAGTTAAGACAACACTATATAGAAGCATGTATTATGTGTTTCGTTTGTGTGGAACAAGTAAACCAACAAATTAGGAATTACAATATGCATATGTGAAGCCGTGTGAGTACTCAGAGACTTTGAACAATGTGGGGAAACAGCAGAAGGCGGCGTTTTTCGTGGAACTCTTGGAAATTACATTTAACTTTTGGTTATTATATTAGTATGTTATTACGGTAATTAATTAGTTAATTGATTATAATTTTATAAGTACTTGATTTGTATTCAAAATGCGATTGGTTGGAATGAAGGTATTTGCAAGAAGGAAAAATCAGACGGATTTGGTTCAAATTTTGTGAGGATGTAACTACTTCAAGTAGGAATATATTTTAATAATTTTATAAAAATTTGATGGATAATTTTCTTGAGAATTGTATTTTCTTTCGCGTAAAATAATGTCCGGTTTATCATCAATTTAGAAATGATAACAGATATATGTAGAGCGTTGAAGTCTCTAAAACGTAATCGCTTATAACTCGGAAACTTTTATATAGATTTTCTTCAAACTTTATAGAAATATAAATAAATAAGGTAAAAATACTTTACCAAAATTTCATAAAAATGTTGTCGTTACTTCGCTCGAAAATGACTTTATTCTCCGGGTTGGTCGCTTACTATAAAACAGTCCAAATCAAAATCATTTTTTTGACTTATTTAGCTTATTTTTTGACAGATTTCCAATTGTCATTTTTACATTTATTAACAATTTAAATTTTTTTCTAATTTTTATATTATTTTTATAGCAACCGATACATGTATTACATTAAAAGTTCATCAAGATTACTGAATGAAATCAAGCGTTAAAGTCTCCAAAAAACAATCCCTCATAACTTAGAAAGTTTCAGTCATATATTTTTCAAATTTTACAAATACTTTTCCTCCAGAAATTAAATTTTTTATTTGGTTTGTAGCTAAGAAAATCAAATTTCAGAATTAAAATTGATTTTTGAATTAATTTTGTTTTGACATTCATATAAACTATATCCACTACAACAAATTTATTGTTTGCTCAACTAAAAACTCTTTTGAACAGCATATTTTACTTCCACACAGCTTCAAAGTTTATTGAGTTAGATTTTCATGAAACAAATCGGGCATTGAAGTCTCCAAAAATAAAGCAGCATACAACTCAAACATTTGAAGTCATAATTTCTCTAAATTTCACATAAATATACCTACTTATAGTAAGAATCACTCTTCAAAAATTTCAAAAAAATCCATCACTCACTTCCCAAAAAAAATCGCATTTTCTACCGGGTTCGTCACTATCATGACAATAAAATTTACCAAAATTATTTATCTAATTTTGTTTTGACAGTTTTACCAACTATCCTAACCACCACAAATTTGTAGTTTTCACCCTTATTAACAATCAAACAACTTCCTCAGATAACACATGTTACTTCCATGTTGAACCATATGGCGTCGATTCTTACCCCAAAATCAAGTATCTCTTGATATATAGCAGGACATAAAGTCATCCGAATCTTAACGATGCTGCGCCAGTTGTCAAATCCCCAACTTTATTTATATCAAAAAACGCAGGCAGGTTATAGTAGTCAGTTGTGTTTTCAACCTTCAACCTTTTTTTCTTTCAATTTCAGTCGGCTCCTTGCGTGCGCTACAGGTGCGCATTCTTCTCTTTTATTCCGCCACTGTATGCCAGCTTATATTATATTAATATTATATATGTAATGATGCATCTTGGAGAGGCACCTAACGGATTATAAAAAAATCCTTTGTTAGCTGTTATTAGGGTTGTTTTGTTCTCTTCATTTCTTTGGACTGCTTGCAAGGAAAGATAGAATAATGAGAATATATCACATCCTGAGGCTATTAGCAATATGGTATGGGATGATGATGTCAATTAGGTTGTTTCCCAAAAAGGTTTAGTAAAAAATGATTTGTTATTCTATTTTTATGTCATAAAAATGTCAAATTTAGTTAGTTCATAGATAAAGTATGAATGAAATAATTATTTTAACCTAATGCGTATGCGTCCATTCACAAACTTAATCAAGTCCTTAATGAAAACGTTAAATTTCGTAACGAGAAGAGTTGAAGAAGCTTTGACCTAACGGTTTTCCGTTAAAATAAACATTAATCGAGCCGGAGCAGGTACTAATATATATATAAAGCAATCGCCATAGGTACTTAAGTAGATCCATACCATGAAAGGTATTAACGAATTAAGAAAGGCAGACCCTGACATGCCGTCTTTTCTTCTCTTCGTTCAGTTGATGTTGTTATAGCTGTTACAAGTGCAAGTCGCTGTGTGATGCGTTAAGCAAGTGTGCACGCTGGGAAAAATGTGGGAAACAAACGTCTTCGGTTCTCCCTCGAGCAGTAACAGGTGCTTTCGACTTCCGGTCTACCTGTACCATGTCCTTTTCTTCGACCGTTTGTCCATCGCCCGATATTATCTAATAACATCTTGACGGTTGGTCGTAACTCCAAATGCAATTCCTAAAATCATATTTTTTTGTTACAGGACAAACCACATAAATGCAATTTATGTAGCAAATCCTTCCCAACACCAGGAGATCTGCGTTCACATATGTACGTGCATTCAGGATCGTGGCCCTTCAAATGTCACATTTGTTCGCGTGGATTTTCCAAACACACGAATCTCAAGAACCATCTCTTCTTGCATACAGGTAAGCCGAAAACCAAGAGGAAACAGGGTTAGATCCTCTTGCAATACCGGCGATATTTGTAACATATCGATGCAAAAAAAAACAAAAGAATAAGAATGAAGTCATTGAATTAGTCAAGTCAATTGAGTTAATGCGTTTAAAGTAAATCACGTCCGCACTGTGTTTGTTTTTATATGTTTGCAACCAGTTTAACTTTTTATCATAGGCTAAGCCATAATTTTACACTTACACACATGCTCTCACACTTACATCTTACTTTTTTTTATATATAAACGTGTATTATACTTATAATTAAAAAGATATAATAGTATTTTACGTAACGAGTGTAGTAAGAGGCGTTTTACGTAGGAACGGAAATTAAGAGTGCAGTAATTCCGTGCGCATGTAATTGCTCTTTCCACACGAGGCGCGTACAACATTTTACCTACACTCATGTAAAGTGTATGGTCGTGCGTTATTTGTCTTTAACGCACGTATGCAGACCGTGCGTTTTACCGCATAGTCGTAGGTAAATAATATAAATAGTTACATTATACATATACACACACCAAATATGAACAAGTTTTAAACATGCATGCAACAGACACTTAAAGCAGCTCATAATTTGTTGCGAATACAAACGAGAATGAAGAGAAAACAGAAATAATATGTAAATACATATCGCTCTTTGATTGGTGAATATGCCGGTTATTATCCAATCGATAACGTTATTGATATTGATATATTGATGTTTCGATAACATTGTTTATTACATAACGTGACATGTGTTTCTTGTCAACACATGGTATGTTAGAAGTTGTAAATATAAATTTTAACAAATTCTGTGATTTTCTTTAAGAATTGTTTATAATTATTATTAATATTATTACTTATTATGATTATTATTAATTATTTTTAGTCGTATATATTATTGTAATGATTGTAGAGTTAAAAATTTATCTCAAAAATTTTTGTCTTGTCTTTTATATCTAAGACAATAATTCAAATTTTTCTATTGAAAATATTCTCAATAATATACTTGTTGTGTTGTGTTGTATATTTAGTAATATTATTTTGTGTCGATAACAACAAAAAAAATTATGAGAAAATTTACATAATTTACATACATATAGCGATAATCATCTATTTATAAATACCGATACGATACTATTCGTTCTATTATTTTTATACATATTATATTTTTATATAAATATGCATATATTATTGAAAATTTTATAAATATACGAAAGAAAAAAACTTAATCGATTATTTTCTGTGTTTTTTTTAAACTTATTTCTTTATAATTATTGTTTGTTTACCCGATTTTTTATGTTTTTTTTTTTCATTTCTATTTTACCCAATCAAGGTAGTGTATATTTACATATTATTTCTATGCATGCATTAGTATATTGTATTATAATATAAATAATATTTGATTTTATATATTTACAAAGTATTATTTTGATTTGGTTGTGGGTATCTTATATATCTCCATGATTAAATGATGAGATTTATAAAAACAGCGAATTTTACGTGTTTAGATCGATAATGTTAATGTGCAATTACTCGAGAACTAATTATCGTACAAAAACCGCAATGGTATCAAAATAACTGCCTTAAGACAATAATTTCTAAACAATATCATCCAATTTTCTGACATGTCGAATTTTTACGTTATTAGCAATAATTGATTTTACCATTTTGATCAGTGATTTAAAGCGACTTTGCTAGCAATTGATATAGCATCCATTTTTCCCTTTCTAAATCGATTGTTTAATATGTTTGATACTTATTTCTTTATAATTTTATTTACATAATATGCTAATGATAATTAATTTGTCATATTTCAGGATTTTTCTTTATTTAAATACAAACTATTCTATTTATGTTTTAGTCGATTGCCACAAACCTTAATAACTTAGTAACAAATAATCATACAGACTTCGCAATAGTATCAAAACACTCGTTTTAAAAAGCTTATTGTAACGAGCTATAAACAATTTGTCTATCGCATTCAGTTTTTATGTTATGCCTAATACAATATTGCTCTTACTCGAGAGCTAATAGCCGAACAGACTTCGCAATCACATCAAAGGACTTCGGTTTAAATGCTTATTGTAACAAGCTATACCCTATTTTTCTAGAGTTTTAAATGTATAGATTATGCCTACATAACAAATTGTCATACATTTGCATCCATGAGACGTCAGAGCAACGTCCGGATGCAAATTTGGCATTTCGAGATACGTCCGTATCGCATAAATGTTATGCGAGTGGCTAATACAATTTTGTTATTACTCGAGAACTAATAATCGTACAAAAACCGTAATGGTATCAAAATAATAGCCTAAACACTATCCATAATAAATAATATTATTAAATTTTCAGTCATTTAGAATTGTTTCGTTATTAGCAATAATTGATTTGACTACTTTTGAACAGGTATTTTGAACGACTTTATTAAAAATTATTAAAGCATCCATTTTTTCCTATCGAAATTGATAGCTTTTTATATTTCTTAATAATTTCAACTACCTATTATGCAAATGCTTGTTCATTTGCCACATTTCAGGATTTTTTCTATTACAAACATGACATTTCAGGCGATTGTCACAAACCGGTATTACTTAATAACAAATAATCGTACAGACTTCGCTATGGTATCAAAATACTCGTTTCAAATTGCATCTTCTAACAAGCTATCAATCGCTTTTCTAGCGCTTCATGTTTTTAGGTTAGAGCTAATAATTAGTTATTATGTTTTTGCGTATAAATCCAGATCCTTTTCTCGAATGGGCATGTATGATACATCAAACGAATCGTCGTTCGAAGTTCTATCCAATGATTCATAAACATAAATGATTAGTTCTCCTTACTGCAAATTATATGTCTAATCTTTTTTTCATGTTCAATAAGTTTTCTTCACCGGCGAAATACCTAATTAGCTATAATTCTTTTTTCCTGTTACTTCTATTGTTTCTTCGATGGACTCTTTCATAGTCAAATTTTATTGAGAATATTAAACGTATAAACTCTCAATTGAATTTAAAACCTACAAATAGTATTAAAATACATTAATTCAATTATTATCATTAATAATTAGCAGGTGCTTGTATCACAAGTATTAAATTTAAATTAACAAATATTTATATACATATCTTACCATAAGTAATTAAATTTAAAACAAATAATAATTTGTTATATTAAATTCAAACAAAATTTGAATTAATTTAATTCCGACACTGGCGTAATGCGGCAGCACTATAGCCGATATAGCACGATGAATTCCGATCATTAAAATTGACAGTCGATCGTCATTTGATTCCGCTGCGAGCCTATTAGAGTGATTTGCATGTTTCGCGTAAAAACAACGAAACTCTTCGCGCCGCGTCGAAATCGTTGCATTGTATTTGCGTGAAGTGTGCGCGGTGAACATTTCAACATTGCTGACTTTTATATGCATCCGATGCAAGTAATTTCCCGAAACCATCCGTATCGTTTTTTGCCCGTAGAATTCGTTCATCAAATAGTCATTCGTCAGAGCCAACTGTAAGTACTTCAATACATTTCTTCATATTGCGTGTGATGTGTGATGAAAAAAAGTAAGGTTAGATTCGCTCTAAGCGCACAGCTAAAAAAAAAGTAAAGCAATACCACATTACATACTTACAAGGTACATCTTATGAACAGAAAGTATGATCCACCGACTGTTTACTACAATAATAAACTAATACTTGATTAGCAGGTTGTAATTACATACTTGATAAACATGGTACACTGTTGCTGCCTACAAGGTATCCATGAAGGTGTGATTTTTGCGTCGCCGTGGTCGCAGCGGCGCAAAGGTTCAGCGCAGGTATGTCAATCCCTTCGGACATGCTCGCTCCTGCTCGGCAGATATTCTAATCTTATTTATATTAATATCATTAATAATCATATTAATGTATTTAATCTAATCGATATATTAGCTATAACTTTATCAAAGAAATGGTATTAGTATGAAATAGGTACATTTCTTGTAAGAATTCGTTGTTCGATTGTCAACTTTTACACCACTGCGCAGGCGCTTGCACTTGCTACATCTTCCTGCTCGTTCGCAGAACGACCTGTCCATATTGCACAAGCGCAGTGCGTGCCAGATTCGCAGTTGTTTTAACTTTTCGGTGCAGTGTCAGCCATATTGTGTCGGTCCAGTGTTATCATCAATAATCAGCCGTGTGATCGTTCCATTTGCTAGGAAATGGTGAGTACGCGTTTCTATTAAGTTCCATCTATCGTTAATTAGATTAGGGTAGGCAATTCGTGGTTTATTGATTTAGTTTTTCGATATTGATTGTTTGCGTATATTCGGCATGCGTCGCAGGCTTTGCTTCTATCTCGTATTCTGCTGTGTTCCGCGTTGCTGTTAGTTTATCGATGCTTGTCGGCCATTTTGTACAATTGCAGTGTTTATATCGTGTTATTATCTGATATGACTACAAATAGTGAGTACATATATGTATATTATCTCGGATCAGTAGCATATCAGCAATAGATAATTTTCAAACGTGAAACAATGTAGATGATAGCGAGGGTAATGTATAAAGTTACATCGTAGGTGGCTATGACTGCTGCAAGCTAGTATTCCACTAACACATATTACTGTTCAAGGCATAACATAACAGGGGAACAAAAGGGAATGTCTGTCCCCGGCCGCAGCACCAAGGGGGCGCCAAATTGATGCAACTTTTAAAACAATAAATTTTTGGACCGGAAACTTGCTGGGGGGGTGCTAAAAAACTAGGAGATTTTTTGCCGGTTATGAATTGCTTGTTTGGAAATGTTCATTTTTTGAGAGGGGGGAGAATTCGTAAAGGCGCTCGAAACTTTCCGTCATCCTTGCGGGCCGACAACCATTGTTACGCCCCTGAAAACTGGTGCATGCTCATATTTTCGCATTATTGACAACACCCAATATATAAACGGTTGGAAAAGTAATTGAGAGAAAATTAAAACAAGTAGCGATACGGGTGCATCGTATCGGTTGGCAAGCATCACATCCTCGCCACGCAGAAAGAAAAATGCTCATCGTCGGGAGCGCACGTACGGGCTACAGCTATGTTATTACCGAATCACTTTCATTATCGTCATCGACTGGCATCGCCCCTCGCGGCTGTTGATTGTGGTGGCCCCTGCTTGCCATCCTGCGCGTCTATCGATGTGTGTGCATGCATCATCACACGCCGCGCACGGTAGCAGCCGCCGCACCGGTGCGGTGGCCGTAATGGCTCCCAACGCCAGAAATTACGAAACTGCGCGTGCATCGTGCGGAATTTTAATGCGTTTCGGCAGCTTCGCCACGCCAGCTACGATGATGCGAGCGAGATGCGGTGTATGTACATCATCGCTTAGGCACATACGTGCAACGGACGAAATTAAAAATCGCCGCGCGGAGATTGATTACCTCTTTGCTTGGCTACTGTGGATATATGAACATATTCTCTACATGCATGACGTGTGCACGCGCGTACCTACATGAGATGAAGAAGTTGTGAAATGTGTAACAGCGCAATTATAACGGAAGCTGATGTTGTATGTTATGTTTGGTTTTTGGTAAAATGTGGACTTGAATTTCCAAAAAAATATTTTTTTTGCAATAAAACGCAGAGAAATTACAATTTGTGTGTGTGTTTATATTTACAAGTACCAGTCGCACATTTCATCTTCTTTGGCCGTCCCTGCACATGTGTGATTACACGCTACCTGTATACCAAGCCGGGCATTGCGTGCCTGCCATCGTTCTCTTCTCTCCTGCGCGTCCGTTCGCCGCAGTTCGCCTGCGGTGCCTATCAATATGGAATTTATAACGCCAAGATTATAGCTCGGGCGCGCACTCATCTCCGGCGTGCTCGGGCGCGGCTACCGTACGGCCCCCGGGGCTGTGTTCTTATAATTAAAACGGGGCTACAATTAAACACGCGCGTTATTCATACCCGAGCGAGCGAAGAACGAATGACTTGGTACCCACATAGGTATACATGTAGCCAACGCAGGCGAATGGTAACGACTCGCTTTTGTTTTTTCTTCCTCCTGCCGATGCCGCGCTCGGCTTTTAGCCTACGTGTTTTGTTAGCAGCAGAAGCAGGAGTAACAGCGGACGAAATGCCATCGGGCACGTCTGGCTGCCATACCATCTCAAAGGCAGGATAATCACTCGTTCATTAACTCTCTTTCGATGTGTGCGTTTGTGTGTAGAGTGAATATCTAGATCCACATGTATTTTTTGTTGTTGTTGTTGTTTAGTCTATACCGGAGGTTGTCAAACATTTGTCAAATATAGATGCCATAGAAAGAAGAAGCAAGAAAGAAAACTTATTGGAAAATTTTATGTTTCATGGTTGTCATGACAAAAGCATGGCGTTTGTGATGATGATTCAAAAGGAAGAAGATAATTTCGTCTGCAATTTTGCAACGAATGGCACGAGTCGCGTCTTGCGCAAATTGCAGAAATCACGAACGCGAGTACGTGCCGCGAACGATGGAAGCTAAGCTGCCTGCTGAGGATGATGCGGCAGAACAGCAGCCCAGTAACTGACGAAGAAGAAGTGCACGCGTCGCTGGCGGCTGCCTTTTTAATCGTTCCCCGGTCTTCATCTTCTATACTGATTCTGAGCTTTTGCGCCTCTGGCCACGCTTCAAGCCGTTTCATCTGCTGCTGCTGTTTCTTCTTATTGCTTATTTCTTAATTTCTTCGATCCGCGTCCTTGCGTTAATTCCTATGCGTGCGCTCGCGCGGTTTTCGAAAAATTCCTCTCGTGTCTAGCGAGCTATAGTGTAATTAATGAAAATTGCTAAAATTTTAAAGTTACAACATGTAATAACAAATAACAATTCAACAACACCCAGGCGAGGTTTTGTGGTTTTTCATTATCGGCCCGAAATGTTTTACCTTTCGTACAGATTCGAGGGGACTAGTTGTGGTAATTTGATTTATAGAGATCGAATTAAGGTGCTCCTGATTCGATTCATCATCATCATCAAAGCCAGCAAGCACAGCTCAGCTCTGTTTGCGTTGCTTCTGCCATCGGCGATGTTAGGCTCTTATACGGTAAGCGCGGACCGCGCACGTTCCTGCAATGCCGACGCTCTTATGGTATCTCTATCTAGAGAAATGAGTAGTATGTGAAAGATAATGCGTCGTTGATTTGGGTGTGTTTAATGCTTCTCATTTCTCTTCTTTCTGCACTTCTTATTGCATGGGTTTAGAACGTCGATTGCTGCTGCTGTTATGATTTTTATTATGGGGTCTATACGTGAGCCCATTCGATCTCCGGTTTGTTCGTAATTAGAGCGCAGAAAGTATGTTTCACTCCAAATTTGAAAATCTTTATCATATACAAAGGTAGATAAATGCTTTATTTAGTACTTAACTAAATTCCAGAAGAAAAAAATCAAATTCTGTTGATAACTTTTTCCAAATTCCAAACCTTTTTAAATAAATTTAACGACAACACTTTGTAGATAAGTATACATACATATTCCAAACCGTGCGATTAATTGATGTGGTGTTGTTGAACGGTAGCTTGGGCAGTGGCTGTTCGCCCTGCGGCGCTTTTTCTTCTTCTTCAGCTAAGACGGCGAACGAACGACTTTGATTACACCCATTCCTTCCTTCTCTACGCTACTCTTACATCTCCTCATAAGCAACAGCAGCAAGCATTCATTCTGAGATGTTGTGTTATTCTGTTCTGTTCCTCATCTCTTCGGGTTCGATTATCCGGCGCATTTCGTCCGCTCCTTGGCTCGCGGCTCTTCGCGAGGAGACATGATATGCGCACGGCCGCAACACGAGATCGTCATTCTTGCGTTTTCCTGCTGCTCGCTGCTTCTGCCTGCCAGCAGCATCCTACATGCTACACATAACCATATAGTCGAGCACCATCTATCTCCACGCTGGCAGACATCTCCAAGCATCAGAAAGAGAACAAGCTGATGATACCTACTGTTGCAAAGGTTGAAGAAGAAGAATGAAGAGATGTGGATGTAGAGCAGCAGCTCTACAGCAAGAGCATAATTACACGCTGCCAATCTCTGTTCTTATTCTAGCTAGTTTTATAGCTAAAATTAGGTTTAAATAGCAAATGTTTTTTTATTTAAATTTAGCTTTAGGATTTAATTAGAAGTACTGGTTTGTAACTTATGGCAACCACGAACTGTGTTCAATACAAAAACTCAATTACACCAAGAATTTCGGTTCATTTCATGATGCGCTGCGCACAGCTTTTCATTAATTTTCTCATCTCATAGCGCCGTCAAGACCAAGCCGATAGTTATCGAGAGCGCGCAAGTCTCGTCTCTTCGGAGTGCACAGTGGCAACAACCGTCCCGCAATGGAAGGCAATTAATTTTCGAGATTATCAGCACCGTGCTCTTGTTCCTCCTGCTGCTGCTGTTGTAGCAACTCCTTCGTATCCCATATAGTTTTGCTGCATTTCAAACAATGCTTCCACGAGCATCAATAATCTATTATTAGTAATTGCAAATTTACATTCCTCAAAATTCAAAAACTTGATTTCTTGGTATTGCGCAGATATTCGTCTTCTTCTTTTACTTTTTTGGTTGGGTTTTGAAGAGTTATTTATGCCGATTCGAAGCATCGAACGTTTATTGCGAGAATTATTGTCGCGCATAGTTAGCGCCCCATAAATTGCGATGGTAAACGACCGCTTGGCACGTCATCCCTTTTCGTATTCGGCTGGGTTTCGTTGTAAAAATTTCTGCTGGACGCAAGACTCGATCGCGTTTTATCGTCGACTTATTGCGATTCGGAGGATGAGCTTGTAGCAAGCTGCTGGCTGCTGTTGCTGTTACTGCTATGACTTCATTTTGCTCTTTGGGAGTACTATAAGTAAGTAAGTACTTGCGACGACCACGGTGTGGACATATTTAGACGAAGCCATAAAACAAGATGCCTGGGGAGTAGAGTAGTTAGTATCATCTGCCTGCAGATGCAGAAGGTTCAGCAACTTCTTAGCATTTGCAATGCGTGCAAATACTGGGCGATGAATTGAACAAGTATTTCTGAATTTTGTAAATTCTAGTTTGGATGGAGATAGATTTAGGTATTTATTGCTATCATGATGGACAACAATTCAAGTTGCAAGTTGTCTAATATCTTGTAGCACAATACATACAGCCAGTCCAATTCCAAGTAGTCAAAGTTTAAAGAGATAAAGAGATGAATAGCAGGCAGCAGGAGCAAAGAGCAAAGGCAGAAGCTATTAGTCGAGTTATCGCTCGGCCATCTAAAGACTTCTAAGGTGGTCCCACGAATTGTTCCTTCGTGCACGCGCGCTTACGCAAGTCCTGCCGGTGTGCTAGCTAGCTGCAGAGATACAGAGAGCTTGCTCGCTTCCTTTAGATAGAAGCTATTCCCCCCCGGTACCCTTCTGCTAGATGTGGGATTACGCGATACAGTCAATCAAAGACATCAAATCGAGCAAAACGCTTCTAATCGGTTCGTAAATCGACGCAGATTGGAAATTCTGCTTGCAGCATATAGCAGCATAGCGCAAGCATATGATATTCTTTATGCTGTATTCTAATACACATTTCGATCCATTTCAATTGTCGCTTAGTCATCTTAGGTTAAGTAGTTTGATACTTATGATATGCAAGACATACCTCACTTATAATTCCTCACATTATGACAACGACTTCTTTACATTTCATTCTAGAATTCAGGAACAGTTTAAATGCTTTCAGGATTTGA
This sequence comes from Lissagria laeviuscula, assembly GCA_030264695.1. Taxonomy (NCBI): domain Eukaryota; kingdom Metazoa; phylum Arthropoda; class Insecta; order Coleoptera; family Staphylinidae; genus Lissagria; species Lissagria laeviuscula. The sequence goes on from JARJDU010012504.1 coordinate 14,380, forward strand.
TGCAAAATCGGAAATTACGTTTTAACTCAAGTTATAGGAATATTATGATTTTATTAGGAATTGGAATGGATTTACTTAAAGTAATGTCTGATAGAGTTAGAATCATGAGATGCTAATTAAGCGATTTCGCAACAAGTCCTGAGATAATCCTTTTGCTTATTAGCATAAACATAATACTGATATTATTCCGGCTTTAATTAAGCCGCACGGACGCATATAAAATCGCATAAAAGTTGCTGTTTTACGTTTGTTTAATCGGCGGTGCGATTGCCGAGCGCAGGAGAGCGCCAATTAATTAATTAATTAATATGGCGATCGGGGAAAAATCGTAGATTGTAAAACGATGCAAGGTTAGAGATTCAATGACATAATGTCATCTCCATTTTAATGTAGATATTTTATTGGCACGTACGCTTTTAATTTCCATATATAGTCTACTTTTTCTTGTTTGTGAGATTACAAAATTATACTGCGTTTTATCATATAGGACAGTTTCGATGTAATTTGTGAATATATTTTTCTTGAATAAAGAAAATGAACTACTATTGGATATATGGAATAAACTGAAATTAAAAACGTCTCAATTTATAATTACTTACTTAAATCCATTAGCATGAATTGCTATTACATCGTTAGTTATCTTTTGCTTAGGCAGATCCGTATTATGGTAAAGTGTAAACGGGTAAAAAGTTAATTTTTAATTTTGCCTTCATCTTTATGCTTTTCTTAAACAATAAAATCATATTTTCAAAAAATCATAGGACATTTCAGGGAGTATTTTATTTATATATAACAACTTGCGATGGCCAACCGTCATCCATCAATACATTTTTGTTTTGGCTCTTTATCTTTTTTTCGACTTAATGCCGACGTTTTACATGGAGTTCAGACAATTTCAAAGACTTCGTATATAACTGTTTAGGGCACGATTGCTATGTCATTTATTACTATTATAGTGACTTTATCTAGAAAAACTTCTATTATCTATTACACAAATAATATTTAAGACGTCCCTGGATTTGAATGCATCATCTAATAACATTAAAAGTATCATCAGCATTATAAACATTTAAAATGCAAGTAACAAAAACATCTCCTCGCCGAATGTACATGAATCGAACATTACTCGCTGGCCATTATCAATTTTCCAACAATTCGCATTAATCATCGGCGCGGCGCGATGCGATTGCAATGACGCATTGTGCCTCCATTCCTAATTGCGTGTAAAACAACTCCATGCGCTATATTAAAGCAATTATAGATATCAAAACGAATGCAAATGTTCCTGCAAACAGCGACATACACTTTATATATGTATATATTGATTATTTAAGTGTTTATTATTAAACAATTTAAAATATGGAGAGAGAAAAAACAACTTGATGTTATGTTAACTAATGTCCGCTCGTACGAATTATACAAGTATGCAAGCAAATAAATGAGTTTGTATGCGTATAATACTTAGTTTGGTGTACTTTACTCATGATTGAGTAATAATAGATTGTCATGTTTTCTTCGTTTTTTTTTTTGACGCGATTCGAGCGTTCATTTAATGGAAGGAAAGCCAACTATGCAGACATCTAGTGCGTTTAATTGCTGATTATAGTTGACACGTGCGCGCACTTAATCAATAAAAATTATTGTTGCTACGGTACACATTGAAATTAATTTTAAAATATGTAGATTGCTTTCACGTTTTGTAAACATTTTTTTGTATAATTTTCGAGAAATAATATCAATTTACGAGAGTTATATCTTTTATGAAAATTCAGCGTACTGCGGTTCTAATAACTCATAATTAATTATATAACTCCCTACTACTTCAATTTTAATTAAAATCTGCATGTTTATTAACATTCTGTATAATTATTAATAAATTCTGTACCTACACTATAATACTCTCTAGTTGGAATAAACGTCCCTGAAAGTCGCACTTTTTTATTTCATTAAACATACTTGCTTGTAGCAATTTCAAATAGTAGATATAAATAATTATCGATAGCGTTTTTAATTTACGCGTTTTTCTATCTCGATATTATAATAGTCGATTTTATAACCATGTCATTAGAAGTCGATAATGAGGCTCTAATCGTGTCGCATGCTATTTCTACAAACAAATCGCATTACTGGCGCGACGTTTAAGTTAATAACAATTAATGTTGCCAGGCGATAAGAATCGCTTCTCCACCAGAAGCCGAACAATTTGCATAAGAACATAAAACAGAAATATTTTTTTTTTAGATTGAATTTATCCCGTTTTCGCGATGATTTGATAGCTTTTATGATTTGCTAACGTTAATAAAAATTAAGTATAATTTCTAAATATTAATTAGAAAGAAGTGTTTGGAAGATAAGTAAAGGAAAGCAATATTTCTAATTACTTAGTAAAAGTGTAATAATTGCATTAAATTAATTTTAGACAGAAGTGATTGTATATCATGCATAATTTCATCATTCTTTTCCTAAGTAATTAGCCTTTCTATTTATTTTTTTGTCCCTGTATTGAATGATGTCCTTAATAAAATTTAAGAGGGACTAATGCGTACTTTCAAACTTGAAAAAAATAAGAAAAAGAAAATGGAATTGCAACAAATTGTAGAAGAGAATGAAAAAATAAATCAATCCGATAAGGTCTTCATCGCTCGACCGTAACTTAAACAATTTATTCATCTATTAATTATAATTTAATTTATTACAT
>JARJDU010012505.1:0-10749 GCA_030264695.1 Lissagria laeviuscula
AACAGGAATATGCAGCATTCATTGCAGTGACAACGTGCATCGTTTCTTGAACCGTTTCAGAAGCAAAGCCGACCAATTCACAAAACAATATTGTTACAGAATCGAATGACTGCAATTAGAAACATAGAAATAATTGATTTATTAAGTTCGATAACAAAATACCTCGCAAATTCCGGAATTTCCCAATCTTAACTTGTCAGCAACGCTTTTCGGGATCATTGAATACAGCAACTCGTCTCCCCTGCGCTTCCAAGTATCCAGTAAATCGTAATTATGTTCCAGTTCAGTGGTTTTCTGCTCCGCCCGATCGAAAAGCAGCTCTAATCTGTATTGTATCCATATAAAAAACATTTGAATTAATAAAAATATAGTAAATATCTCTTATTATAGCTAAAATAATGTATATCTTACTTGGAATTATGCTGCCATCCTGCTAAAACCATTTCTTTGCTTAGTCCATGTTGATTTAAGTCATTTAGATATAATCCTAGTTCAGGAAGCTCATCTAATCCATTTATTCTAAAAAATAAATTTTAGAACTATCATATTTATTTAAATATTTATATTTACAAAGGACTGCATAGGAAGATTATAGCATCAATGTCTTGCAAATATCTCATTTGTCCTCTGAGAAGAATATTTTTAGTTGTTCCTAGACAATGGCTGTCTTTCCGAAGGCGATATGGAGATACCTCCGGTTGATCCATTATGGAAATTGGTGATGGCGTTGAGGAAGATGTTGATGGTGATAATAATGAATTATGAAGAACAGATTCTCGAATAAATTCAATTTCAAACATTACTGAATGCAGATAAAAAGCCTAATAATCAAGAAAGGTGAAATTATAGTTCAAGGAAGTATATTCTTATGTGTGCTTTACATTTTTCCAGGTGAATGAGATTCCTTTAGGGCGTCTAAGACGAAAACATTGTGTAATTGGCTGACCAATAATATCCTTTTTCCATTGAAGAAGTTCCAGAACCTTTATTCCTTGATTTTCAATTTCAAACAAGATTAAATTAGAAATAATATAATAAAAATGTAATTTCTCATTGAATTTAATCTTTTAAGTGGTAAAAAAGCAAAAAGTGCAGATTAACTGAGAATAATGTAATCTTATAGATAGCACTATTAAAACAATTGCATGTGTGAATTTTATATCCTAATTAAAGTGCAATTAACAACAATTAAAATCATACCTGCGCCAATGATACTCATATCTTTGGCCATCATTACAGCAAATGGAAATAGTTTGAAAAGCAGCGTACAAGAAAATGGAGCTAAACTATTTTTTATCATTAAATGTGCTTCTTTCTTCTTCTTATCCAGCATCTAAAAAAACACATTCATTCTAATTGGTATTTTCATAAATACTAATATTTTTTATAATAAAAGTACTGCTTACATAATGTTCATTATCAAAATCCAAACGAAAAGTAACAATAACTATATTTCTTCCACTTGCTTGTGAAAGCGTGCTCTCAATTACTTTAACATTCACTTTGAGATTAAAAGCGTCGTTGCCAACTTGGATTAACAACCCTAGAAAATGTACATTAAAGATTTAATTATAATTGAAGAAGACGTACAAAATGTGTGTCCGTACATATATCCTGTGTAATAAAATTATATAAACGTTTATATCATATATATACCATAAAATACCTCTTAGATATTCTGTAAATCCTTGACGATTACTACGATAAACAAGCACGCATCCTTTCTCATCTACTTCAGTAAGATACATTGAAGGACTTTTCATTTTGGGATAGGATAGGCGAAATTGTGCGTGAATATTATCGACGCTTTGCAAGAAGTCAGTGAAATAACGTCCTGTCGCTTTTATTGTGGTATCATAACTAGAACAGCAATTATAAAATAAAAAATATACAATTATAGCAGATAATTACCCAAAATGGCTGAAATATCGCACAAAACATTTTCCAAAAAAATGCATGAAAAAATCATAGGATTTGTTGGTAGCTATGGCACAAGCTCTTGCAATTTCGCTCATTAAATTATCTGAATAAACTTGATGAGTATTGAAAACTGTGTGTTTAAATCCAGACAATTGCTCCACTTTTAACCAAATTTCTTCTCCATATTCCAGCTTTTGTAAAATATAAATTTATGTAGTTAATAAGACATACAAAACAAGTGTACATTAAAATGTATATTGCTTCGAAAAGCTTGTTACAAATGTCTGTAAAGTAAAATAATTAGCTAAAATAAATGTGTATTAGAAAAAAGTCAAGACGTTTTCAGTCAAGAATTTTTCCAAATCGACCTCGCACCAAACTAATAATTTCAAGTTTTCAATCAAATATTTCAAAGAGCTACAACCGTTCTTAAATTTCTACTCAATATTCATATATCTGAGATTGAATTCACAAAACTTTATCTTTTTACGAAAACATAATATAGTTGTTCTTTCTTTTCGACAATCGATTATTTCGAGCATGCAATTATGAGAAGCGCCAGGGGACAGCTTACTCGTTACTTTAGAAAACGTTGATTAATAGCTTTCATATAACAAATTAAATGTTGGCTCTCCTTTTTCTTCTTTTAACTTTTCATTATAAGTATCCGCTTGTTGTCTTCTATTTTTAGTATATTCGCGTGTGTTTATGATGAAGCTATTTACTATAGATGCGGCATAAAGAAAATAAAGGAAATGATAAAGTAGCATACACAACCAGTGGCGGAGTTATGCACAGGCGCCGGAGGCTCGCGCCTAAAGTCCGTAGGGCAGCAAAGACATTTTTACAAAGACTTCAAACTGATTGTGTGCCTAGGGCCCCGTCAGCTCTTAATCCGCTGCTGTACACTACTGATTATCACAGCGTTACTTCTTGCTTATTTAATTATAGATATTTATAGAATTTTAATTAACCACAAACAATTAAGTTAATTAGAATAGAAATAATAAAACAGACATATTAATTAAACTAATTGTTACTTTACTTTACTTTACTTTATTTTGATGTTAGAAATTAACCGGAATTAATAGATACGACTGATTTCATTAATTAAATTAGCGGAATATTGTTGTGAGATGTACATCTTTTGAACTTAAAGAAATATACCAGTACTGATGATCGTGTGTGTAAAAAAGAAGATAAATGAGAAAGCATTAGTAAAACTGATCATGACAGAAGCAATGAATCACATTATTCACAAGATAATTGCCATATCAGTCACTTTATGTATTACATAAAAAACAGCAGAGTATTTGCAGATGACGTTATCTTAGTAGAAAAGACACCAAAAGAATTAAAAGATAGATTTCGAACATGGAACGACACATTGACCCAATATAGAAGGATCAAAAACAAGAATAAAGCAAATAAAAGTAATAATTGGGAAAAAAACAAATTAACGTTAATATTAATGACGTTAATAAATAGAACAAGTTAAGTTAAATAAATACGAGGTAAATGTGCACAAGATGAGGAACACCTGGACGACAGAATAACAAGTACAAATAAATTATATTATCATATAAACAAGATAATCATAAAACAAAAAAAATATATCACAAAGAATGAAGCTAAATATATATATATACCGAGCATCAGTGAGATTTACATGTAAGTCATGGACCAGAAAATAAAGTACCTAAGACGAGTTTTAGAGAAAGAAAAAAAACTCCGAGAAGATCTAGGCATGGAACCACTGGAGGATTTTATATAGAAAACAAACTTAAGCTGGTAAACTCATTTAAATAGACTGAGAATATTAAGTTCTAATTATATATAGTCTACACCCATGAGTTAAAATAGCTTCTTGATTAATTTATAAATAATATAAAAAATTTCAACAAAATAAAATTTGAGTAGATATAGTAAAAACATCTATTTGATAACATAAATTATAAAACCATGTCATAAACTTAATAAAAAATAAAAAACAAGATAATTTCAAATTTAAAATAAAACAAATGTATCCATGTTCTATAATTATTTACCTTAATAAAATGTTGAACACTTTCCAGAAGCATTCCATACATTTTGGATTTGTTTTAATAATTATTTACAATACAAGAAGATAATCGACACAAGACGATGTTTCAAATTCAATTCGCAATTATTGACGACGATCTCTGCTTGCTGCTCTCCACGCACTGCCAGTTAACGTCGCGGCGCTATCAGCTATCCACCGATTGCTTTCTCTTCTTCGCTTTCATCTTCTACCCCCGTTTCTGTGCTCGACACGATGCTATAAAATTTAATCTCGTTTTACTCCTATACAAAAACAAGTAAAACTCCCTGTTTACCTACACAAATCTTACAGTTGTTTACAATATTATATAATACCTTGGAACTATTTCTATTTTAAATGGGAAATATTGTTGTTTGTTATAGGAAGTATTTTACAAGTTAAATAATATAATTTTATCAACGAATATATTAATCAACCAAAAGTTTCATTGTAAAATGAACTTCTAAACTAATGGCATATTGAAAAGTAATAATAAACGAGTGTAACAAATGTGTCCTTAATAATAACTAGTAATAAATGTAGATATTCAAAAACCCTCTTACCCAATTAAAGTGTAGGTAATATGTAAATTTATAATATTTGTGATGATTTTTTATGAAGATTAAAATCAATATTGCTTTTGGTTTCAATGCTATCAATTTTTGGCGTTTGTGAATGTGACTCATGGAATTTATCAATGTTATACCTATTAAAAACGATTTTACTGTGTTCAAAAGTCGCTATCATTATAGCACAAGCTGGAGCAACTTTAATCAACCTTGGAGTTATTCCTGCAAATAATCCACGAACACCTTGCTCATAGTATAATTTTTGGACCAAAGAAAATGTAGAGACATGAACATGTTTTTCATCTAAAACAATATAAAAGTTGATAATAATGAACTCTGTGGACCAATACTATATTGTCATATTGTATTACTCACTGGCAATAACTTTTGTCCCAATTTCAATTTGTTGATGAGTTTTAACTACATCAAAAGGTACTGTCACAGCAGCAGCAAGCTAAATAACAAGAAAATAAAAAGTAAACATAGTAAATAAAAGCAGAAATAAGTAAATTAACTTACACCACCTGAAATAGCCCCAGCAATAAAGCTATTCCAAAATGAAGGAGTCCCAGTATTCATTAATGCTTTAATATTCTCATACCCTGTCCAATAAATTGCTGAAAATGGTACATCCCTCATCAAAGTAGCCACTACACCTTTCCACAGCCCTCTAATACCAGATTGATCAATCAGAAGCTTAAGTGCCTGACCAATCTCCATATAAGTTAGTTTTGTTGACTGCATCTTAGTTCTGATTAATTCTAATGGACTAACAATTGTGACTGAAAAGATCCGAGCTGTTCCACCTGATACCAATGGAATCCATAAAGGTTGCTCTCTAATCGCACCAGAAGGTCTATCTCTATTATAATGATCTTTAAGCTTAAGTCGTAGCTGCTCATAAGTGACAAAATATATTACAGTTGCTGGAATGGCTAAAACTAAAGTAGGACTGAGACCACTCCATAAACTTGGAATTCCTTCAAATTTACTAATTTTATAAAAAGCATCCTGAAACAAGTGAAATTGCATTTATTGTTCCTGACAGTTTATACAAGTTGAATAGTTTTAAGTCCCAAGTATTTATAATACCATTGTTCCATTAAAGTGCAGTTGTTTGTTCATTTTAGACCAATTGTTAGTCTCAGTGCAGTCACAAATGTGATCCATAAGACCATTGCAGTATAGGAAACATTTCGACGTTACATTTTTACGTTGGGCTTGCAAGCGAATCTTTACAACGTCCAGAGGAGTTACTAAAACATGATAATATGTTAACTTATATAAATATAATGAAGACTAAAACGTTTTTTAACTAACCAAAAAGTGATGTTACAACAGCTCCAGTACAAGAAGCAAGAACTTGTTGAAATGGTGTAATGCGGAATTTCGGGTCGTCAATGTCGGTAACGTCTCCCTCGTCCATTTTTTCAAACTCTAGTGTACATAAGACTTCTGACTGTGATTAAATTCTCGATTCACGATAACATTTTGTGTCTATTTCTTTCCACCGATATGCATTGTCAAAATCAAATTGATTTGAAAGTTAGGCTAAATTCACACATGCCAATTTTCCGCAAATGGCAAATTGTTTTAACTTTATTAAAAGCAACAAATCTCTCATAATTAAGTATTAGATTATGGAACACATTGCATTGCTAAAAATATATTTTTTGTTTGAGAATTCAAAGTCTTACTTATTTTTTGTAGTTACTATGCCAATATTAAATAAATAAATAATTAAACAATTCTTTTTGTTTAATATTGTTAATTTGTATGACAATTTAGTAAAATTTATAATAATTAAATTGTTTCAATTAGTCTCCAGATTTATTCTGTTGATTAGTTTCGTTACTTAAAAAAATCTTATTTCCAAAATACAGTGCAGCTTCTTCTGTCAAATATACGATTGTCACCTTGATTAACCCAACTTTGACATTATTATTGGTTATACTGCGAATAGTACATATTAGACGATATTACATTAATAATTGAGTTTGTAATAAAATTTAATTCCCGTCATAAAATGCCTGATCAATGATGATAAGTGTTTATTCAGTATAATGTGTTTTCTATTATATACACAAGCATTCATTAATGCATAAATATGGGTTACAAAATTGCTGCACAAGTTTTGAAGTAAGAATATAATTGTATTCCACATGTAATTTTGTTTAAATAATTCATTAATATTATAGAAAAGCTGATTCATTGAAAGCAAATATATCTGGAAAACGTCAAGACTTATTGAATGATTTACAAGCATGGACAGATCAACAACAATTGCAGACAATATATCATCAAGTTCTTATGTTGGACCTCGAATATGCTTTAGACAAGAAAGTAGAACAAGATTTATGGACACTTGGATTTAAAAATCACATATCTGCATTACAGGAGTTGACTAGGGATAAAAAAGTATATGATAGGTCATTGATTTATATTATAACTAATCATATTTGCTCATTACAGAATCCAAGAAGAACTGAATCCCAAGGATTACTATCATGGTGTTTAGAAGCAGCATCTGGTTTCTATCTTTCACTACTTCAAGAAATGTGCTCTACATATGATTTGGACCTTCCATTTCGAAGATGTGGTGCTGTATTTGGAAAACTTCGTTCTTATGCAACATCATCATCATTAGTGCCTCATTCATCTTCCTGTTTGTATATATGTCAATATTGCTTGGTACATCTTGGTGATATAGCTAGATATCGGAATCAGAGGCAACAAGCTGAAAGTTTCTACAAGTAAGAGATATTTGCTAGTTTTTTTAGATACATTTTTAATAAATTATCATATAATATAACATTTTAGGCATGCAATTCTTGTATCACCAAACAGTGGTCATCCTTATAACCAATTAGCTCTATTAGAAGCATCGCAAGGTGATAAGTTATCAACAGTTTTTCAATATATCAGAGGCATAGCAGTGAAGAATCCTTTTCCTGCATCTGTAGCCAATTTGGCAAAAACATTATCTACACAAATTGATAGAGATGAGTAAGTAATAGTTAAATAATGAAATTAGTTGTTAGTATATAAGTTAAATTGTTAATAATTTGTTTTGTTTCAGCCCTGTTTTGCAGATTCAAACGAAATTATCAGTCAATGAATTCATTAGTTTATTTCTTCGTATACATGCATTATTGCATTCACAAACTGACCTCAAGCAAGCTGCTATTTGTCTAAAAAGTATCAATTCAACGTTGACGGCATTGGTAGCCACTGAAAGCTTCACTGAGGATCAACTTATTATGATGACGGTTATAAATATCTACGCGTTGCATCATATCGGCAAAGATGAGCTTACTGCCGATGAGAAAACTACCTGGGAAATGATTTTAGCTCTTCTGGCTGGATCGCTAAGTGCATTTTTATTACCCGTTTATACATTAAAAAATGATGGTAGTATTTTGGATTATAATGCGTTGCCGGCAAGTAAGTTTGATTTGAAATTTTTCTAATTATATTAATAATGAGGAGTGCATGGCGCACTATTAATAATTCATATTTTTTAGTTCGATTGTTATTAACTTGGATAAAACTGAAACCTGATTTATTAAAAGAGACGGAGTTTGCCACGAGATTACAAATATGGCCTGGTTATTGCAAATTATTGAATAATTTAATGGAATATGTTGATAATAAATATAATGATGAAGAATGTAAGTTAATATTTTATAAAAGACAAATAATATGTATTATGTTAATTCTAACATATATATAAATATATATATTTAATAGATTTACATACACCTTTGTCGTATGACAAAGAATTGCAAGGATTCATCCCTTTAAAGGAATCTTATAGTAAGCTAAAATTCAAGGAGCAATTGCATGATAAAATGATTGAAAAACAGGTACAAGCTTATAGATTAATTGATCTAGGAAAATGGCTATGCACTTATGACCTTAATGGTAGTAAACTTATTATAAGGTAATAGTAATATCAACTAATAAGCTGTAATGTGGTACCATTTAATAATGTTATTCTTCTTTTAGTAATAAATCTGAAGGAAAATTAGTTTTTGAGCCTGGATGCATTCAACCTGATCCTACTGATAAACTCTTGGAAGAAATGAAATCATGTAAAATTACTGAACCTTTTGATGTTATAAGATTAAAAGGTTTGTTCTTATTATTGTCCACCGTATTATATACTAATCTGTATGTTTTTTCCAAGCTTCGGACAGAAAAGGTGGAATTTTAAAACCGCAAGGATCATTAGAAAAGTCGAGAGAAGAAAGATATGTTAAAATGCAGGAAGATACTACAGGTCTTCCAAAATTAGATAATACCAAAATGAAAAGAGTTACCCAGAATGTTGCTCTACAGTCAATATACAAAAAGCTTGAGGAAAACAAACAAGTAAGTGCATCTTATAATAATCTATCAATTGCAATATTACTTGTATTGGTTTAAGGTGAAATTTAGTCCAGAAGCTACCGAAAAGGCTCCACAAAAGAAATCCCTATTTCTAACTCCTCCGGGAAATCAACACGTCCGCATGCAATCGTTTAATCAAAGCTCCGAAAATGATTTTATTATATATGCTCCACCGCCGCAAATCCCAATGCCACCTTCAAGTTCCAATCCTCATCCTCAAATGGACGGTGGACATTATCAAGCTCAACATGGACAAGATTTACCTAATATATCACTCCCAACTATGCATAGTATGTCTAATTCTATGCAAAACAATCTTCCAATGGGAAACTCAATGAAAAACCAAAACATTTTCAATACCTCAATGCCTCCGCAATCGCAATCAATGAACTTCAATCCAATGTTTGAAAAGCCATATATGTCTTCGTTTAATCAAGACGAACGCAATAATTGGTGGCCGCAAAATGGAACTGCTCCTTCAAATCAAAATAATTGGCAACGTCATTCAATGCAGCAGCAGCAGTCTGCTTTACCACCACAACAGCTATATCCCAAAGACTATTACATGTTTAATCAAAATTATCGTCCGCAACAAGATATGTTTAGTCCTTGGGGCAATAATAATAGGTCGCAGGGTATGAATCAAGTCCCTGCAACAGCTAGTTCATCAACAGGAATGAATATCGGTAATGGGCAAAATCATCACTCACAACCGTCTCCGATGAGTATGAGACAAGCTATGCTGAATGAAAGTAATAAACATATTGTGCAAAGTGGTTCCGGGATTAATAGTTCTCAACATACTGTAAGTATGCCCTACTGAGGGGTGTTGCGCCATTGATGATGATGACTAATGACAATATACCATAAAATTGTTTTTAGATTAACAATACACCAGGATATTCACTATTTAATGCAACATCATGGACTCCAGCTCTACCACAGCTTCGAAACAATAGCGAAATGCAACGACAGCAGTCACTTTTTGGAACACAGCCTCCACAATCATTGCAACAACTATTGGAACAACAAAGCAAGCTTAAAGGGGGCGATACTTGATTGATCCAACATGAAACAAATACCGGAACTTTCTCGACTTAATTAAAAATGCGGATTATATAAACGAAGCGAAACAAACTCGGAGACCGCATACGAAATTGAAAAAATATGAGAACTTTATTGGTTGCTTGATGCTACATACACATAAATATATAGAAACATCAATGGAACAAACAAAATCTTGCTGTGGCAATATATAGAAACATCATTTGCAAAGAGAGAAAAACGACGTTTACAATGGAAGTAATCAGTTAACTTAATAATCAACAGTTTACTTATAATAGCAATAACATTCTAAGTTGTGAATATTGTTACAAACACAATTTGTTTAAAATATTCTTCTCATTTGAAATTTTCGTCCGTCTATTAAACTCTTCTTATAACAGTTCCTTTTGTTATTAATACTTTTAGCAAAATTTGATTCAAAGAAAGAAAAAAACAACTAATAGTAACTCCCTTGATTAAATTAAAAGCAGTGAACACAATGTTTTAGCGATGGCAATAGAGCAAACGATTGTTTAACTTAATCTTAAAGAAATTAAATACTGCCTAAAATTATTTTTATTGTTTTTGTTTACTAGCTTACACATCATATTTCCAGTACACATATTATTTCTGAATGTTTTCGTTTTGTTTCAAAAGTTCTTTATAATATGTTTATTTTAGAAAACGAAATAATACAGAAAATTAGGTTTATTGTATATATCCTTATCGCATATACTCCCTTCTAACGTTTTGGTTGTTACA
>JARJDU010012518.1:0-12647 GCA_030264695.1 Lissagria laeviuscula
AAGCGATTGTTGGATATTAACCTGAAGAAGCCCTGGAATACTGCGTTCTGCACATATAGCATACGCTACTTTTCCTCCAATCGATTACAATTGGTAAAAATTTAATTTATTTGTATTAAACTATCACAATTAAAACTCGCGCGACACGAAAACTGCTTCTAATGAGAGAACACATAAACTAACATCCTAGGTGGCCGTGAATTTTGCGAGCTGGTGTACATATGTGGATAACCAGACAACTTGGGTTAATATTAGCTGCTTCTGCGCGTATTTTGCGCACGTAAATGGGTGTGCAAAGTAGGCACTTTTCACCCGATCGCAGAAAAACTTACAACAATTGCAATAAAACTATCAACAAACTAAGTATTGTGTTAAACACACCCAAGACTAGAATTTTTTTGCGGGGGAGGGGCAAAACTATAGTTTTGTGGTTACAATAGAATTTTTTTTGGGAGGAGTTACTCTATTTGCTAGTCTTTTCTAATTGATTCATTACTATACTCGTGTAAATCAGGCTTAAAGACTGCGAAATTTTTAAATAAATATCCTAGCAGTTTTGTGTCTCTCTTTGAACGAACTGCGTTCGCACGGCTCAAATCTTACATCTTGTTATTGTGTTGGTGGTTTTCCCAGCTGAAGTTTAAGAAGACAGACAACGAAATGAAGTGTAATGTACGACGACGGGCGCCCGCTAGACACAGACGGAATTTATTATTTATAGATTTGTTTATCCGCGACAACTTTCATATTCTTTATCATAATGTCATTAATATGTCACGGATACACTGCTGATTTCTCGCGTTAGGCAAAGACCCGAGACAACAAGACAAATGCTGATGTGTTTCCCTATTCCTAGTGACTATAATTCAATGCCCACGCAACCTTTTGCTTTTCCTCTTCATTCTGATGAATTTATATTCTCAAGATTTCAAGACAAAAACTAATTACAAAGCATTTCAAATTAACTTTTTTTTTTTAAATTTATTATAAAGAATATATTTTTATGAATTATTTTTACGATTTTGAATGTAACTTATAGTATTGCAGTAATAGATCTAGATCAGGAGACACAAACACCTGTCATCTGGAGCTATTGTGAGGCGTCAATGCGAGTGAGATGATATGGGGTACAGTGCAATGCGGCGCGTTGTCAACTTGGAGCGCATTATATTATGCTCTCGGCAAGGCGTGGGCATCCATGGCTTGTCCGACGCTGATAGATTGATTAATTCCGATTCAATAATGTACAGCCCTAGGAGACTACAATTCGAATTGATGGACTTAGGAGAATGGCAGCATTCAAACTAGAGATAAAAGTTTTTAATTTGAGTGAGACTTTTAGAAGAATTCAAATTTTCTCTCTCTCTCTCTCTTTCGGTTTCTCTTTTCTTATAATTAATTAATACCTTAAATCCTTGAAATAATAAAAGTTAAAGTTAATTGGCAGCCGTTTGGTAATTTTAAAGTGACATCAAAGACCACCAAGCCGCATACTCATCGCTTTTTTAATAAAAATAAAAAAAGTTGTAGGCTGTTGGTGCTTTGATGATGATCAATAGGAAACAATTAGTTTCTTTGCTTTCTGTATATTAACGAATAAAAGCCGACTTGGATATAATAAGTACACGTAGAGGTCGTTACAATCGTACGAAAGCACTTTACGGACCGAAAACGAGGCACTTTATGTGCATCTATATGTCACATTGAATTTAGTTTATTGTTGACAGATGCAAATGTAATCATAGTTATACACCCGCTTGGCTTGCATGCTCTTCTCTTCGGATGCATAAAAAAAGGAAAGAAGAGAAAAGAAAAGAAAAGATAAGCTTACTGTAAAAGAAAGGGAAATATGATGAGTAAACGAAGCACACAAACGATGATGATGCGAAGAAGACGAGAGTAACAAGATGAACGTCTTTTTCTTTCTCTACACTAGTCACCCTTCTGCTCTTAATTTTATAGCTTATTTCGTTTACCTTCCTTTACCTTTTCACCAATTCGACCGAAATTATATCTCCCGTAGCCTATTAAGAAGTTTCTTTTGCGGACTGCGGCATGGAATTTAAGTCTATTCTAAGGGAACCTGAGGAATAACTGTCACCAGACAGAAATGATGTCGTCGTAAATAGTGATAAACATTCATAACAATGAGCAGCGACTTCAAATGCAATCTTAAATGAAAATACATCAGACACACTGTATATATCACACGACGCATGCGCACAAGAAATCATTCACATATACATTAATTTGTATGTATTATGTATATGTATATATTTATACATTAGTGAGAGAAATGTGACTGACGGATATGCTTATACTGTGGGTCAACGACGCGCGCGGTCATAAATCGTCACCCATGAGACCCATGATGGGCTGGTCCGTCGCCTTTTGTTTCTTTCGTTTTTGGCCTTGTTCGTGAGCGAGTGAGGAGTTAACTGACCATCCTTGCTTGCTGGCAGAAGAGAGTATAAGTACATGAACGTGGGTCTCAAGATTGATTTCAATGTATAACGAACGCCATTAATACCTCTTCGCGTACATCATAAAGTCGTATAAGCTGACAACTGTGACACACCACGGGATGTTTTATGAACGTTTACAGTCGACTTTAAACACTATTTATATACAAGTTGGTACTTGTGTAGATGGTGGATGGGTATGTATGTTCTTGCAGCATTCCTGCATTGCCAGTCTATAGCAGTAGATAATAGTGGCAGGTTTATCTCGACTTATATGAATGTGTGATGTGTGCTTGGGCTCGCAACACCAACACCCATATATGCACCATGGTGAAAATGGCTATATGGTTTAGGAAGAGGAGAAGAGTTAGTTTATTTGGCTTAGTGGAAGTCGCAACTTTTTTCTTCTTCTTAGATCATTTCCTAAGAATTATTAGCGATTGTCGCATTTCGCCCGTTTGATATGATTTACGAATGAAGTTATTATTGCGCTTTGTTATTTATATTTGCGGCTGTATGTTTATTAGCAGTGGATGGGTTTTCTTCTATGCTAATGCTAAAAGCAGCTTTAATGTAAGACACAACTCGCAGTTGTTGTTAATTCATCATTTCGACGCTGGACGACTGTGTCAACTGTTTCTCATGCAGTAGCGCCTGCGATTGTGTCGCAATCTGTCAATTTCATTAATTTAATAGCTTAGACGTTTTGTTATTTAGTTATATAAAAGATACGGTTGCCAGATGTTGGCAATTTTATACAACTCGTAAAGTTTGACTTCTTAAAATCGAAAAATTATGTTAGGCCACCAAATGTACATATGTGATAATAATATTTATCTTATTTTTATTTTAGTTTTTGAATAAATAGCAAATGAACTTGTCTTTTTATTTTTAGATTATAAACTTAAATGAAAATGTCTTGTTGTCATGTGTCCATCAGTTTGAAACAGCTGACATTCATTTCTAAGATATATTTATATTACTCAAAGCAGTGATTCATAAAGAGTCATTAAATCTGTATTAACTTCAGGTATTTGAACTCATATGATTCCAATATTTAATGGCAAAAAATTGATTTTAAATAAATTCTGGCAGGACAACTACGTAGCTTCTTGAAGTTTTTGAACCCGTTCATATGACCTACGTTTGCAGCTACATGCACTTGCTTTTAGTTTGACAAAAATATGTACCATCATAAGGTTAGATTAGGAGTCCCCCGCCTGAAAAATACTCATCATGTGAACACCATCACAAAAACCCGCGTTGGACGCGCGTCATGAAAACGGGGTATAACTTTAAATATAAGCTCAAAGTACATATTTGACAGCACATTGATTAACACTAGTTTGTCAACACAATCACACATTTTCTTAAAATGAAAATGTCTTCTTGTCACTTGTCTATCAATTCGAACAGTTTGTAACATTTTATTAGTCAAAGAAGCAGTGATGCTCAAACTATTACCAAATCTTTATCAATCTCAATACATTGCAGTTTTCTTAGCTTATATTTTATATAAAACATAATCAAAGAAGATTTCGATTAAAAATCAACTTTAAAGTAAAAATTTGACAGCATATTGAGGATCTCTGTGATGTATACAAGATTGGCAAGATAATCACACACATTTTGTTTTCTTTTGAAGCATTTTCTTTGGTTTCTTCGCGGCTGTTCGTCACATTCGCAGTCATTCGGAGTCGCGTCGCTCGCGTGTCAGATTAGTGACATGCCGGCCGCCCGCGAGTTCTTCGTCATATTACACACATACATCTATACACAAACTTTACTAACTCACTGCATGGACTCTGTACCTGTGTCCAAGGCTGCCTGAAACATAGCCACTACTTTTTTTAACAAATACCTATATGCGGACCGACCAAGAAAAGCGTCGCATTGGGGGCATGGTCCAGACGTTCGCGATTCCCTTTCGGATTTTATCGCCTCTCCTGTCAATCAATGTCTGATTAGTTACTTCTCTTTTTGTTCTTGTTTTTTTTCATGTTTTATTTAGTTTCATTTCTTGTTGTTTTAATAATGCATCTGCTATATATAGTGGATCTTGTGAAGGAGAAAGAAGTGCGGATGATTATTAAGTCTCTTGCAAAAGTTTCATTTTAGGCGAGCATGATGGAACTAGACGTGGGTGGCTGAAGGAAGAAGTTGGAAACGAGTACACCTTGCCGACAGCAGACGAAATGAAACTCTGGCAACGATTTCAGAAAGTGCAGTTTGTTTTGCGTTTTTATTGAGCGAAGGAGAAGTTTCAACTCTCAAATTTGCAAACTTTTATAAATGCGAAATCGATATTTAGATTTGTAGATAATCCATGCATAAGATTTCAGTCACTATAAATATACAAATTGACTCAAAAATTATAAATTTAATATTTCATTTCTTTTTTTTTAAATATTTTACTTGAAACACAGTGTATATGATGATGTGACATATACCTAAATTCATGGAGGAAGGAAGCAAGTGGGATAGAGTTTATTGTAATTGGAGTTAGTTAGCTCGCGTTTGGTACACATTGTCACCAAATTAACAGACAGGTGTCTGGGATTCCGTCGTCTTGGCCCCTCGCCGCTTCCCTAACACGCCACCTCCGATTATCCCAGTTTTACGATAGCTCTAAGTCTCTGCAGACACGTAATTAGACATAGGTTTGTCGTGATTGTCTCCACGTCATTCGCGTTAGCGTCGTCTGACAAATGACAGTCAAGGATCTTCGTAAAGCTTTACTTGCATAAGAAAAAGAAGAATCAAGAAAAGAGCTTTACTCAAAATGATAATAATTGTCAACATTTTCGGTTATTTTAAACAAATTCGACAAACAATGGCGAAAAATCTGGCACATTATGTAAATACTGGTCCAAGTGGAGTGGAAACAGGAGTTGATCGCACAAGGGACGCATTACATTTAGAAAGTAAAAGAAAGAATGAGAGGAGGAGAAGAGAAGAGAAAGAACCAGGCGGTTGGATAGTAGGAAGTAAGGCGGAACGTTTCCTAGTTGATAGTTTTCTGAATATTCGAAGGCAATTCCCACGTGCGAACATTACCTGAAGTCGTAAAAAATCCCGTCTCTCGCCCCTTTAGCAGGCGATATGTATGCGGATCTCGTACATGCATAGCTTGGTGAAATACAATCGCATGCGCTTAGAGTTGCAGGCGAAGGAGCTCAGGAAAAAATTGGCGAGGGCGAAGGCCGCACGCTTTACGAGCGCGGAAACCGGAACAAAACGGAATCGAAATGAACAATGCGGGGAGAGTTTAACGCTGAATAAAACTTAAACGTCGCACAACAGTTTTTGTTTTTTTTTTCTTCTTCTTTCTGTTTATATTTATTTATTCCAAATACTACAACTTTGTGTCTATTTTACTTTAGTAATTAAAGCAATAAATTGAGGAGTTATTGGAGAAGAAATGCAAGTGGAAGTCCATGTGCAAGTGCAACCTTGAAACTGTGTGTTCACGCTTGTCCTGCATTCCCTACAAAGCAGTAGAGGCATGCAAATGCCCTCGCTGCCTTGCTTCTTGGCGTTAGATGCCAATCGGCATATGCGGGGCTGCTTCTTGTGTCGTCGCGCGGTCGAAGCTTCTGTAAAGCACTACCGCGTACATCGCTTCGGAGGTTTCCAGTGCGATACTCACTGCTGAAGAGACTCCGACACTCTAGAGCAGCAGCCAACAGGTTTCTCCTGCGGCCTGAGGTAAATATAACACGCCGACGCACACAAGTGGCTTTTACAATAACAACCATTAAGCGCAAGCGCTCACACAATCGAATGCAAGCTTTCTGACACTTGCAGGAAGTGACTCTTCCTTTGAACCAAAACAGTCTTCAGATCAATTTGGTGATAAATTTTTATTTAAATTCATCTCAATCATCAACGCCATCTTGAATCCGTAGCTATCTTATTAAGTACCATGACACTAATCCTTTAATGAAAGCTGTTGCTTTAGATTTGCAAAGAGACACAAGACAAGTTAGTACCTACATTATGTTAGGTTATACAAGTTCGAAGCATATCTTGAGTTTTACTACTTGGCAGGGGCATATCTTACGTCGACTTGCTTGTTGGCAACTTGTGCGCCCGCTTGCACACACCACGATGCGTTAACTGTACTCCTGCTGAAAGTCAATCTGGTTCGGATATGCTTTATGGGTCGAAGGACAAGACGATGACTTAATGCAATATTCGTATAGTTGTTATCCAAGTCCAAGGAAGACGGGGTCGCGACGAAGACACGGACGAGCAAGACGTTTGCCGTTGACAGTTTATCACAACGACTCCCACACGCACACCCGCCCATGTCTGCCCAGTCTCCTCTCGACTCCACTCCGTGATAATGTATTCATAGAGTCGTGCTGAACATCTCGAAGGAATATAGCGATCATCCAACGAAGGGTCATTGCATTTTGTTGATTACGCAACACCCTGTGGATGTGCCTTCGCAGTGACATGCACGAAAAGAGACACGTACATCGCAGGCACATAACTAAACAATCTGCAAGAGACAGAGCAGCTACTAAGAATTATAATGGGGTAGTGTAGTAGCAGTTCGCAGTTTGGTCCAAAATGAGAACGAGCTAGGAGGACGACTTTGGGCAGGTGGTGGATTGGAATGAGAGGAAGGACCAACGAAGGACTCTAGTGTTGTAATAAGTAGTCATAGTCATCTGAAGGATATTTGTGTTGTATTGTTATGGTGCATCTATATAATGTATGCTCAGAGCAGAAGCAAGCAGCAGGAGACGCGCGGCGACGATATCGAATGGCTGCCGTCTGCAACCTGTCCACATAAATCTGTCAACTGGCAGGACGACAAGCGCGCGGGGGGCTCGCTCGCCTGCTTGCTTACTTGCTGCTAGCTTAAGAGCAAACTCATGTGCGATGGTTCGAGCTGAACTTAAAGGTTTCCGAGATCTATCTCACACTATAGGCTATTTATGTATAGCGTATTTGTGTTCGCGTTAGGTTAGGTTGACTCATGAACTGAGTGAGGACAGCAGCACTTGTTTGACATCATTTAAAATGCTTCGTTTAAATTGAACGCGCTATTACTACTTAGAAAAACGCATTGACGCTTGCTCTTTGCGTTTCTATGTCGAAAATAGATGAGTAATGGAGCGGACAAATTGAATAATTAGCATTCTCTTTAAGAATTCAATTACCTATTATCATAACCTCAATATTTTTACCAAATTATTTTTCAAACTTTCTCTGTTTGATTTCATTAATCAATGGAAATGAGATAACTTACGAGTATATCGTGAGTGATGTATATGATCCGATCTGTATGCTGCGTGTGTGTGGGTATATCCTCGCATTTGTAATAATACACAGAACACGGAAGTTTGCTTTATCCCTAGGAAATACTAAAAAGAATGAATTCCGGGATTGTAGCCGTAACTCTTGGAAATTTACAGTGCAAATCCGTATGTATGGATGGATGGATGGCTCTCGCATCAACCCCTACGTGCACAGCTACTATACGGTCTAAGACCATTGGAAAAATACAAATATGAAGCGCGCTATAAATTCAAAACAAAAGAGGGGCGCTTACGAATCGAAACGGTGTATACTACTCACTGAAGATCGACGACTTCCATTCCTGTTTTCCTCCTTTTGTTTATTTATATAAATTCTCAACCTGATGCAAGATAAAACTTAAGCGACTAATCACTAGCATAGTACTCAGTCAGTCACGCGTCATAACTTTCTACAATCTGTGATTTTCCAATCAGGGGTCACATAAAAGGATAATCAATGTGCCAAATATATCTGACCATTGCGAGCATCATGTACACATATCCTCATAAATCAATCCATCCCTAAGCGGGTATGGTATCCAACCTCCTCGTGGTCCTGTTTCCATCCCTACAATCTGCTATTGTTTGACGGATAATTTACAACGACAGGCCATAACTGGCTTAATTGCTTTCGCTTGCGTTTCATTTCTGTGGGATTTGAGAAATCCCAAAAAGGATTTTTAGTGTTGGTGTTTATAGACAAAAAGTCATTGTATAGTAGTAGTGGTTGTGTGTTTAATACAAATAGTTATTCAGTGAGGAGGAATGTCAGAAACAGGACGCGTATACCTTCAGTATAGTCTCCCCACGTCCTGCGGGTGTCGGCCGGTTCTTTGAATGCGATGAGGATTGCCGGACCGGGAGACACGCGGTAGACGTGACACGTCCACGTCTGGAAGCGACAGACCAACGGGATAGTGGAGTCCTGCTACCGCGTCGTTGTCTTGTTGTCTCGCAGACAAATTTCGAAAGCTCCGAAACGCACTGCTACCCTACCTCCCTCTACCAATTCTCTCTTCTGCGTATTGCCATCCATCCCGAGTGCAACGTGTGCGCTAGGCGCGCGTTCAGGGGTGCGTCAGAGCAACCCCCACGGAAGAGAGACTTTTGAGGTCTGGCTGCTTGCTCGTGCTCGACGTAGCTGCCGTAGTTTAGTCAACTATAAACCCTCCACGCACCACCATACCAGTGCGTGCGTGCGTGCTTTACGTCTATTTCGCAAACCATCAGTTCTACTATAGGCAACTTTCATTACACAACAAGTGTTATCACGCGTTATTATACTCTGTAATCTGCACATGACTTCTGCATTATTATAAGGTAAGATATTTATACAAAGATAAAACATTTATTTTATTTATAATTTGAGGTTATGTCCGGTTGTTGATAAAGCGTGAGCCCTGTAAAAACCTGCATGTTGTCATGTAATTTAATTTATTGCGCACGTCTGCCGACCAAACACGAAGACGACATACGAGAGACACGATGTAAGGACGAAGGAAGAAGAGTCAGTCCACTAAGCGCTCCAATATGCTTGTCGTGCGGTTGTCAGTTAAGCTGTGGGGACTAAACGGGACAAATACTTTTCCGCTTAAGCAGACAATTTGAAAGACGTTGCATATGCAATGAACCGTACCCGGTGCGCACCCCGAGTCTATCCGAGCGTCCGAGCTCAATTTCCGTCCCCGCCGCCATCGTCGCCAAACGCCAGCCGTCAAGACATTGTTTTTGGTTTAGGTTCTGTGTCCTGTCAGGATTTGTCTATGTATCCTGTTTTTCCTCCTGCTGAGGATTTTTTTTTCATTTTCGTCGTCGTTGTCACTCAGGATAGAGGATAAATTTACATTAAACTTGGGACAATATGCTAACCAATGAATTGGATGGGATGGTCAGTTGGACAGTATGTAGTCGATCAATCAATTTAATTAAGGTCGAAGATAAGCGAAAGTAAATCGATGCGACGACGACGCTACGGATGCAATTAAGACGAAGGCAGGTAGGTAAGCTGAGTATGCAGTGCTCAGTGGTTGGAAACGTGTGATTGACAGGTTGGAGCTGAAGTCAACGCGATTAATTAGGTATAAAAATAAAATACTAAAAGAAGGGTGACAAGTGTAACAGACGGACAGGGACGCGACAGGTAGAGCCCGGTCAGCTAGCGAGCGAACGACGACATTGATCTGAAATCGTTGGCTGGTGGAGGAAATGGGTTTTCGGTCTTTCCATAAGCGGGGGTTGTCACTCGACTCTACTCTAACTTTGGACTTCGTTCGGACGCGACGCGTACGCGCCACGTCGATGTCATTCTCGCAGACGTCTCATCAACACACACGTCCGAGACAGAGACCTCAACCAATCGATAATCTGTCCACCGTGTGCTGTCCCGGTCGTCGAGACGCCGATTTTCTGCCTGTCAACTCAAACTTCTACGACATCAACGGAAACTATTTTAATCACTCGTTCGTCCAACGAGGAATTATTCATGTGGTCAATCAATCAATAACATACTTAGTTATTTTGCAGAAATAGATGATATATTTATTTAAATTAATAATCACTTCTTCAGGTAGCTTTACTTTAGGTCGCATTCAAGTCGGTAAAGAATAAAAAAATTGAAGCGAGGGGTTGATGGATACGAGGCGATTAATATTCGTAGAGGTCTAAGACGTGGCGCGCGTGCCGGAGCGACCCTTGACACCGATCATTTGTCCACACGGGCGGCGCTGGGTCGTCATCATCATTAATACCCGTTCAATCAGCGCACAGCGCATTTAAAGAAATCACAGACATCCATCACCATCACCATCGGCATCGGCATGACGCAGGTACACTGCCACTGCTGCCATTATACTTCCAGAAAAGATTTTCTTTTATTTGTTATTCGTGTTCGTCCTCGTCCTGAAGCATTACAATTTGACTGACAGCGCGCGCGTCTCGACATATTGATGTGGTGCTGCTGCTGCACCGATTTCAACCTGGAGCAGTAGCCGAGAGAAAGGCGAGTTGACTGATGACGGTATTCACTTGTCTCGTGATGAGTGGGATCTAATTTATAGAGAGAGCCTCAGCCTTTGCTGCTCGTTGAAGAGTCAGCGGCGGGTGGTAGATCACGGTGCCATCTATCAGCATGCTGGTGGGAATCCCGCGCATCACCGCCACCTGGACCTCCCGCCGATGATGAAGCATCCCGAACTCTTCCTTCCACTTTTCCAAACATCAACAATGCACAGACTCATACCCACATACACATACACTCAGTATACCCAATTAAGTGCATCCCATGACTTCTGCCTCCCAGGTCTTCAATTTTCCAATGCAATAATCGATGATGAAGGATATTAAAGATGAATTATGACTGTCATTTGCTGCATCCCAGAAGTCGTTAATACTTTTCTGGTTTGCCAATGCCCTTGGGTTTCATACTTATTTAGATCCATACATAACCTGCGATTTGTGATTGAATAAATGTTTGTTGGCTTCCAACTTTTATCCATCATTCGTGTTTGTAACGAATGTGGATGCGGGAGAAGGTCTCCCGATTTGAAGTTATAGGGGTGAGATGGTGGTAGTCCCCGAACCCTGAATAAAGAACCGGCCGGACCAAGCCGAAGCGAGCCGGGAATAATGCATAATTCGGTCGTAAAATATGTCAGGGTCTCCTGGAGAAGCTGAATTGAACGCTATCCTTCAAAGCTGGCGGCAGGCGGGGCGGCGTCGCGGCGGAGGTAGATTTATTGGGCAATAAAGTATTATAATTAAACGCCGTTCGGGCCCCGCGATGTCACTCGGTCTACATCTATAAATCTCTAGGGGCGCGCGCGAGCAGCAAGCAGCAGCCTAGCAAGCACACACAGCGGACACTCGCAGAGCCAAAGGTGAGGCATGTGAGTGAGCGGCGAGAACCTAACCCCCTCGCGCTGCTGTCGTTTGCTATCCGCCACCACCGCCGTCGACGTCGTCGTAGTCGTCGGAAGGCGAGGCAGAGCGGCACCCCCGTCATAACGCCCGCTGGATGTTTTATTAAAGCCATTTCGGTGTAAATCATCCGCTGCCCCCAACGTCTCACACCGTACCGCACCACATCGCTACCCTTCGGTCACCGCCCGATTATTTACTATGTGTTTCAAGGCTTTCTCTGCATGCGGAATTCGCACCACTGCAAGTTTATCGAACAATAGCAATTACTGGATTACTGCGCAATAGATGAGGAATCGAAGAGATGGTTAAGTTGGGAAAATGATGACTGTGCGCGCCGCAAAGTTCCGCTTTCCTATAAATTCCCTCTGCCGTATACGTGAGCGAAACACATGTAGCAAATACATAATCAGCGTCATCTTAAATTAATTCGAATCACGTTAACCAAGTAACCGAGCAATCTTGCTTTTAGTTTCTAGCCTTGCGATATTTTAAAGAAGAGAAGATGAAAAAAAAATCTAGAGCTTTGCCCTATAACCCTTGACAGAATGATAGAAATATGTCAAGTCATTAAACTGTTGTGTGGCTCAAGTCTCATCACTTTATTTTGCCAGTGAGGAGAGAGGAAGGAGCTTAACTGGTCCCGTGGTATAAATAACCACCGGTAGCCAATATGGGCCACACGGGTTATGCATGTTAGGACACTAGGACTGCGGCGCGCGTCAGCAAATGATAATACATAATGGGAGTGACGGACGGGTGCCAGGTGTATGAAAGCTTGACGAATGTGTCTGCGACACGGACGCGTTAGCCCGCCACTCTAATGGCCGAGACAAATTATCGACTCGACGCGCGGACTGCCAACATATAGAAATACACACTAACAACACAGAAAGCAATACAAATACACTTTTCAGCGCTAATTATTCGATCTGTTTGAGTTCCCACGCAAAGCGCG
>JARJDU010012554.1:0-11414 GCA_030264695.1 Lissagria laeviuscula
AATGGAATGAATATCTAATGTCTAGAAAAGATTAAAACACTCAGCCAATGTAAGACTACCATTTTGATAAAGAAGAAGAAGAAAAGAAGCCATAGGTCCACTAAGGCAATGATTTTAATCCGTTTAAAGGATAATCGACAGTTCTCACTGCGCATGACTAAATTTCGTAAATAACACCGAAATCACAGGCGCCAGAAGCTACCAATGACGATTTAACTTTATAGAATGCTACAGTCTAAGTCAAACATTTTAAACATCGTCAATTTTGGAAATAATGAAATGACTTAAGAGGCTCATTTACCCGACGAACTTTTTCTCCACGGGGTTCGTATTGAAACTGGCAGCAAAGAAAAGGTGAGGTCCAATGCGTATTGCAGCGCATGCTTTAAGTAAAAGACAGCAATACATGGTTGGATTTCGATGACTGGCCTGAGTAAATGGGACAAAAATTTGCAAGATATAAATAATTTACGTTCGTAGCGGGGCCGAATTTTGCGATTTTTGCCTTCGACTCGGTATATAAGCCGCTAAAGTTGCCAGCTATAAAAATATACCAAAAAAAAAGAAAAAAACTCAATTAGTAAGATCACAATTAGTCACGAGGCAAACATTGAGTTTTCTATACCAGTTTGGAGGTAAATGAGCCTCTTAACTTCAGTTAATAGATAATCCAGTCTTAAGAAGATTTCATCTGTCATATCGGATTATTTTTGACTTTAAAGTCACAACTTCAAGGCCTAAAAGAGTTCTTTCATGATAAGCTGCCTTAATCAGTTTCTAATAGAAATACCACTTTGCCATAGTGATAGTAGACAACTAAACAACAATTAAACAAATTAATCTAAACAACATATTGATATACCTTTATAGGTCATACATCATTGCATTGCCAAAATCAAAAATCATAAAAAGCATGATGACCTAGTACACACATGTGTGTGCACATCTGCTTAAGGAACAGGAACATCAACACAGAGACATTTTCCAGGATTTAGAACATCTGCGACAGAAGCAAATAATCTGCCAACGCGATTACTACTCAGCTCATCAGTATGTATATACAGGCTTTTACATTTAGACTACACTGTTCTGTATGTTTCAGAATTATCAGAGAATGTAACGCACACCAACTTACTTACTGCTTATAGTGTGTGATCACACATACTCACACACAGGTCGGCAATACCTATTAATACGTGCGCCTCGTAATGATGAAAGCGGCTTTCCGACGATACAACTGGCAAGCAGCTACTAGCTAGTCTAGTCTAGTTGCTTTTCAACCATTTAGTTCTTCCTTAAAGCTGCTTGGTTGGCTGACTGCATTGGTGTGCATGGAATATTCCCACTGTCTATCTATACTTTAGATAGAGGTATAAAGTAATGCATGCTATAGCTTATTGTAGTTCATTTGGTAATCACAAACTTCAGGGAACGTGAGCTAGGATAATGCCATTTTCAATTAATTACATATTGTAAGAACTTTACTTACATTTTTGCTTGATCTGTAGTTGCTCAGAGTCATGATAGGCTAATAACTATACAAAATTTAAACAAAATATTTTAAACAAATCTGAGCAATATAACATATGAGACTAATAGATAACTAAAGGTTTTGCGCTCCTCCTCCCCCATCAAAACAATAAACATTCAAATTTCGAATAGGCAGTCCAAAAGAAGTTCTGCTCTTCTAGCACCCCGCCACCAAAATGAACAAAGATATTGTTATTCCAAAATTTTTATAATTTTTAACCATCGATTTGGCGCTCCCTAGGTGCTGTGCCCGGGAATAAAATTCTTCCTTTGCTTCTGTCTAGCTAGGCCTTTAGACAACTCTTATTTTTGTCTCTCTTATCAAGTAGCTAAAATGCCAAACTTATTATTTAGCTAAAAAGCTGACAATTTCCTATAAAGTCATTCCATTTCTGATTTTAATCAAATTTTTATCGTAGATTCCTCTTATTACTCTATTTAAGAATCTAAAATATTATTTCCGTATCACTAATAGTTTTTGAGAAAATAAGTTTTCGAAAAACGGATGAAAACGCAGATGAGTAAATGTGAGAATGATCCGAGAAATAATCGTAACTATGGTAATTTTGATCCGATTACAATCATTTTCACTTTAAAACATTCACAAATATATGTAGATTTAACCAAAAATATATTGATCTTCATATCTCTCAAATGTTGTTAACAATTTAAACCCAAAGTTAACATTTTAGTTTTTTTATCAGAAAGCTTTGAATGCTAATATCACCAATAGGCTAACCAGGTAAAGATTAATTTTCTTCGGTAAGTCACTCCTGAATATAAGCACTAGTAGATTTTAAAAGAAAAATTATGTTTTCTTGACCACCTCTTGATAAAAGGAGTTAAATTGATAATAGACTGTAAATCACCATTTTTCGACAGAAAGATGATTTTTTTATGTAACTAGCAGGGAGATCATTTTGACAATCGTGTGATAATGATAGGGCGGGTGGTTAGGGGGTGGAAATATGACAAACGTGATTAAAGAGTGTGTGACCATTCATTTCAAAGATAATTTCGCTAGGAACTCATAATTTCATTAAAATTCGACATTAAACCTCATTTGCTAGAAGTGTTCTACCAAAATTGCTGTGTTCTTGGTATTTAAATCCAAGATAACATAACAAAACATAAACTTCCTATATATTTGATCCCAAAAATAAAACAAAATTCAATTCAAAGCCATTAAACAATTATTACGACAACAACCCTTTTACAATGTCAATAATAAAAGGAAAAGTTTAGGACACAGCGAAAGCATTGCCCAAATATAATATTTCCCACTTTACGCCCCTTTTATATGTAATTTAGCTTTACTGTGGGTATTTATTGTTTCCCTATCTCCTTTCTCTCCGAGTGCGAATATAGAATAAAGCAAATACACAAATGCAAATACAAACACAATCACAATCTTGGATCCCATAAGCAGGCGCGGCAAATTTATGCGAATCGTGTACGCGGCCAGTTAATAGGATGCGAGATGTGCGCGCGGGTCGTTCGCACTCGACAGCAGGCAGGCAAAGCGTAGGCGCAACGTAATTAGCGATTCCGATCGATTTCGATCAAAATTAATTCGTAATCCAGATTATATACACACAGCGGCGAGTATCTATAACTCCGACATCCCGGTGTCACGTAATCCAATCTAAACACGATGATATTGCATCTCTCTTACACTATCTCATTGAGTCTTATTCCTCTTCTGTCGAGAGGTAGATTGACACTCGTTAAGGGGATCACGGGCGGAGAGGGATTTTTACCCGTTGGATCTGGCATCTCGCGTTCTATTCATGTGTTAGGATCAGCTCGCTACTATATATACCTTAGGGTATCAATAGGGTTATGTGAATGTGAAGAGAGCGTATCTATAGATCTTGAGTTGAGTTGTTCCTAAATTATATATAAAGCTTAATTTACATTATCTAATCTTTGAGGTTCTTAATTCATAGAGTATTATAACTATAGTTCTAGAAAATTCAATGTCAACGTCATTAATCCGGTTCTGTAGTCTGTCTAATGTAAACCCATCTTAAGATTCGTTGTATCCAAGTGTGTGCGTGATGTGCGCGTGCATCGGTTGGAGTTTTACCAAAAGACAAAGAAAGACTGAATGAGGTAGAAGAGTGAGTGAGAGAATGAACTGTGGGCCCTCCGCGACGGTTTCGGCGCCCCTCTGCGCTGACGACGATGCCGACCGAGCAACGCGCATTCTACCGTCGGAACAATCGTCGGCGCGTCGCTTGTTCCATCGGACGAGAACTTCAATCCAACCAGGCATATAAAACCTCTCCGCGAAGCGTCTCTCTGCTATCCTTATTCACACCGTTGGCAATCGCACGTGCGCACTCTTTCCTACCGCGTATACATTCGCCCGAATAAAATATGTAACTTTGTCCGCGTAAAACTGCCTCTCTGCGTCGATGATATTTCACATTTACAGATTATGACGTCACCGCTTATTCTGCCAACCCTCTTGCCCATCATAGATGGCACGACCCGCTTCTTTCGCCAGCTGACAACAATCATTGCGGCAACGATAATCATTTGCATTGCATACCACGCACCCTGCGTTTTCATTGTTATCAATATTCAGTACGTTTGCACACGTAACCTAAGCCCTTCTTTGGTGGGTTATGCACATGATAAAAACAAAAGAACTATAGTGCCTTAGTGTTATATATTGAAATCAACTCATTTGCACTGTAATGAGTTGCTACAATTGAATTAATTATGGACATGGACACGGGCATGTGTCTCTCAAATAATAACCACCAAATGGGATCATCATATACCAAGCTTCATTGCAAAACTTCATCCCAAGGAGAAACAGCAATAAAGACTTTAGAGCTTTCCGTGCGTATGGGCTCTTTAAAGCATCGCTCACAGAAGTTAATGTTGACGACCTAGATTCACCACTGCCATCACTTCCATCACTAGTTCTACTGCTTTCATCGTCTTTGGCCGTTTTTTTCCCAGCACCACCGCCTCCATCAGCTGGTTTTCTACTTCTTCCTGATGTCCCAGGTCTACTAGTATCAGCTTCGTCTCCGCCTTGTTTTCCGCCATCTCTGGGACGCTTACCACCACGACCATCAGTACGAGCGGAACCTTTACCACCAGCACCACTGTCATCTCCTTCGTCACTAGGTTGACCCTTCCCAGGGGAACGTTTTGATCCTCCGGAAGGTTTTCCTTTGCCACCAGTACCACGACCACCAGAGCCATCTCCATCATCATCATCATCATCATCATCACGGGCTTTTGCTGCTGCTGGTCGCTTTGATCTATCCCCAGCAGGCTTTTTACCAGTATCAGGTGCTCCAGATTTAGCACCATCGTTTTTACCTCCTTTGCCACCAGCACCACCATCATCTTTACCTCTTTTTCCACCAGCACCACCATCATCTTTACCTCTTTTTCCACCAGCACCACCATCATCTTTACCTCCTTTGCCACCAGCACCACCATCATCTTTACCTCCTTTGCCACCTGCACCACCATCATCTTTACTTCCTATGCCAACAGGACCACCATCATCTTCACCTCCTTTGCCACCAGCACCACCATCATCTTTACCTCCTTTGCCACCAGCTCCACCATCATCTTTACCTCCTTTGCCACCAGCTCCATCATCATCTTTACTTCCTATGCCAACAGGACCACCATCATCTTTACCTCCTTTGCCACCAGCACCACCATCATCTTTACCTCTTTTGCCACCAGCACCACCATCATCTTTACCTCCTATTCCACCAGCACCACCATCATCTTTACCTCCTTTGCCATCATCTTTTCCTCCTTTACCAGCATCTTTACCTCCGGCACCAACATCATCTTTCTCTCCCGTGCCGCCTGCACCACCATCTTTCCCTGCAGGTCCTCCATCATCAGCTTTTCCTCCGCGTTTGTCTTCAGCAGGTTGTTTGGCTGCGTCTGTTGCTGGTTTAGCACTACTGTCTATACCAGCATCTTTTGCTTTGTCACTGCCAGCTCCACCCTTATCTCCATCGGGTTGTTTGCCTGTATCTGCTGCGGGCTTTGTAGCAGTTTTCTTATCCCCAGGACCTTCTTTACCTTCAGTACCCGTTGTGGGACCCGTACTAGGACCACCATCTTTTGGACTATCTTGAACTCCACCACCACCAGCACCACCACTTTTGCCTCCATCACCAGGCTGTGTAGATGTTTCTGGTGAAGGTTTTGCACTTGGTTTGCTCTCAGTTGATGCAGGCTTTGTTGAAGGTTTATCATCTTTCCCACCATCAGTTTTATCACCATCAGGCTGCTTTGTTGCCCCTGATGCTGATGCTGGTACAGATTTACCATCTCCTGTATCTTTCACACTAGCCGTAGTACTAGGTCCTCCAGTCTTTGTTGGTGATCCATCCGATGGGGCTGGTTTACCATCCGAATCAAGTTTTCTTTGTCCATCATCCGATTTTGTAATTGCAGTGGCTCCTTTACCAGGTTTCTTGCTATCATCATCAGTCCCTGGCTTAGGTCCTCCGGAATCTTTACCTGTGTCTGGTTCATCTCCTCGAGTTCTATTATCTTTATCAGAACCCGTTGGTTTTGTGCCATGATCTATTGGTCCAGGAGATTTGCCAACTGCTCCACTTGGCTTAGTAACATCAGATTCGGAATCGCAACAAATCTCACATTGGACAATGACTTCATTAGTGCCAACCTCATCATGGGATGCACCGCAACAGACATCACAAGCTTTCAACGTTTCATCGTTGGAACTTTGAATACCTGTATCTGGACCAGATTTTGTACTGAATTTCACAGTCTTACTGTCTCTTTGAATCAATACAGACTTCTGACTGGGTGACTTTCCATCACAACATGTTAGACACTCTTCTATAATAGCTTCTAAGTGATGGTGACATTCACTTGTTGAGTTTCTACCAGTTTTACTCTTATTTTTCGGTGGAACATCACAACAACTGTCACATTGATCTAAGAGCAAATTCAGTGGGTCTTTGTCTGGTTTTGGGAGTTCTTTTAATGGTTCTTTTTCTTGATGAGTACTACCAACGATTGGTATCACTGTTGCATTATCAGGTATAGCGAGGCAACAAGTAGCGCATGTATCTAAAAGCAGTTCAGCTTGTACTTCGGACAGATCTTCTGGATTAGGTACAGATGAAGTTATTTCAAAAAGTTTTTCTGGGGGAATTATACTAGTTATTGTCTCACCATCCGGAAGAATTTCTTCTTGGAACATATGTAAAGACACTCGTTTATCTATAGAATGTTTCATTGGACCAGGACTTGGTTCTGGTAGTTTAATCTCTAGTTTATTTGTATGTATATCTATAGATTCTTTTAATGAACCAGAACTTGGTTCTGGTAGTTTAATCTCTAGTTTATTTGTAAGTATACCTTCTGGTTTATTTGCAAGTATACCTTCTGGTTTATTTGCAAGTATACCTTCTGGTTTATTTGCAAGTATACCTTCTGGTTTATTTGCAGGTATACCTTCTGGTTTATTTGTAAGTAAATCTTCTGGTTTATTTGCAAGTACACTCTCTGGTTCATTTGCAAGTATACTCTCTGGTTCATTGGCACAGCAAGATTCACATTGAATCATTGCATCATTGGCTACTGGAATATTTGTGTAGGATGGACCGCAACAAACATTGACACAACAGATCTCAGATTGGGTATTAGCAGCTTTTGGTGGTGGTGGTGGTGGTGGAAGTGGAAGTGGGATGTTAGTAGAAGATGGGCCACAACATACATTAACACAGCAAATATTCTGTTGAACTATGGCATCTTTTGGAGGTGGAATGTTCATTGGTGATACCCCACAACAGACGTTACAGGTTTCTACCAATTTATCATTAGTACCATCAAGTTTCGCTATATCATTAGTTTGTGATTGACTTGAGGGTATGCCATCAGGTCTATTAACACAACAAGTGAACTGAACCGTAACATCTTTTTGAGGTGGTAGGTCAGAAGCAGATACGCCACAGCTCACTTCACAAGTTAATTTAACCAAATTAACTTTAGTATCTTCAGGATTACCGTCCAACGGACATTGTCCACAGGTACATGTAGGTTTCAGTGTGTTGCCTTCAGATTCCTGATCTGTTTCAGTTTCCACATTGGCACAGCACTTTGTACATTCGGTTAGGGCGTCATTTGCAGGTACAATGTCCGTTGGAGAAACTCCACAACACTTGTCACATGCAATTTTTGCTTCCTCTGAAACTTTTGGAACTTCAGGAGTTTCAGTTATGCATTTCCTACAAGTACAAATTTCTTTCTTAATGTTGTTAGTTTGAGATTCATTCATTTTCCCACATTGGCAGCAAATACAATTCAACTCATCAGGTTGCTCTGTTACAGCTGCAATTGGTTTATCTTCAGATTCATTGGTATCGCTTTTGGGGCAGTCTGCAATTGCTTCAGTCAAAGATATAAGCTCTTCTGGAGTTACTCCACAGCACATGTCACAAGCTAATTTAGCATTTGTTGTCTCTTCAGGTTTATTAGTAGATTGCTCATCAGTCATTAATTTAGTACAGGTACACAATGCTTCTGTAGGTATTTTAGATTGAATAGTCTCAATTTTGGTGATGTCACACTGACAACAAACGCCATTCACGTTCTTTTTAGACTCTTTCTCTAAACTCTCAGACTCATTGGCGCAGCATTTCTCACATTGGGCTATAGTATCCTCTAAAGGTGTTAATTCCTTTGGGGATACTTCACAACATGCATCACATGCTGCTTTCTTAACATCTTCTTCAGGCACTGGTTTGCTCTGTTTCTTTCTACATTTAGTACAAGTACAAACTTTACTTCTAACTTTGGTCTTACATTGGCAACAAACACAGTTTTCTTTATGTGTGGATTTATCTGACCTTTCCCAAGTGGTGATTTGTCCTTCAAGGTACTTCCTACACCTTGTACAAGAACAACTCTTATCGTCTTTTCCTTTCTTACTGGATCCCTTTCCTTCAGAATTTTTGGAGTCTCTCCCCTGCTTTTGCTCAGAGCAAGGTTTACAAGGTTTACGGATTTTAGCCTGCACCCCTTGACTATTCCTACTCAGACTACACTTTTCCTGACTACATAGCTTCTCCAAAGGAAAATATTTCTTATCCAGAATTTCCTTAACTTGCATTAATTTCGGATGAACATTTCTAAAAAAACTACTCTTAATGAGTTTACTACTCTTGGTATTTCCTTGTACTTCAAACTCTTCAGGTACTCTACTCATTAGTAAGGATCCAGGAGGTGTAAAATATACACTGCTTCCGCTATTGGCTGAATTCATACCCCGGCGATTATTCGATGTGGAAGAATCTCCGCTACATGCATTCAGAAGAGTTGATGAAGAAACGCGAGTGACTAGTTTATTGTAGATGATTCCACCTGCACTGATAGAATTCGGGAGGATGGCAGATATTGCCGTACATTGTGTCGTTCCATGTGTGAGTAGTGATTCTTGAGATTCGCAGTTTGGACTAGGACACCAGAAGCTCACCCTTTTCGGAGCATCATGCGAATACCGAGGGATTGATGAAGCAGGTAGGGTTTTGCTCACATTGGAGAATGCACCGGTGGCATCGGATGATGCTCTACGGGCGTATTCTTCCTTTCTGGTCCATTGCGCTTGCGACGGATCTAGACATCGAAAGAGACCTTTATGACTCTCAGATGCGGATTCTCTGATAACATTAGTGGCACTAGAAGCTACGGTTTCTGGCTTTGAGATTTCTGGTGATGCGTTTGATAAATGACTTTTTGGCATTACTTGTGCAATTTTGATTTGATTTTGTACGTGAATTTTGACTTTGCTACATTTTTATGCGAAAGATGCGAATGACATTGAATCATTTGTTGCTGTAGAAATTAGTCAACAAGTTTACTGCGTATACGCAGTAACCGCCATCTTAATGATATTTCTTTTAATTAGTCAATAACAAACAAGGTAAAAAGGACATCTTTCGGGTATTTGATGATACACAAAGAGCGCAAAAGAAGCACAACACAGTGTAGAACAAAACATAACACAGCAACGTTTTTGCCTCTTGATTTTAAAACAAAAACAAGAAACAAAAGGTAGAAGCAAGAAGCAGCAAGAACAACAACGGCAACAGAAACAAGAGATGTAGATTTAAGTGGGTGCTTGGACCGTAGATATTCTTTATTTATCGTCCAGCCAGCATCCACAACCGTCATTTGTCTAACTGCAGAACTGCGCTTGGAATTAGTAAAAAATGATACTAAAAGAATGCTCAGAGAAAAGAACAAAAAGTGAAAGAAATAAATCAGAGCGGACCAGAACAAATGAATAAAACAACTATAGAGGTTACAAATAACATTTATAACAAAAAATACTTGAAATGAGCAGTGAAACCAAACCTTACAAAAACTAGATATATAAAGCTTAACCAAAACGAAATTAAAAATAAACTATTGAATCACGATCGATATTGAGACATTCGTACCAACACTCTGATGACACAATTCTAACACACCGCCGATCGTACAGCACCAAGTGTAAGTAAAACATTACAAGTCTTGAAAGTTTACGCTGGCGCAGTAACGTTTTCACGGCTACCTACAATGCCAGTGATACAGTTACTTTTGCTAATCTCTAAAATGTGTCGTCTTGACACTCATCCTGCAATACCTCTCTTCCAGTAGTATCTACTTGGGACACAATATAACAGGGGTGCTCCGATCTAAACCATCAGAGATCGACCATAAAAGCATTAGGTGGCAAGCTATCGGTTAGGCAGTAGCGGTCTTCAGCACCTCCTCCCCCAGGAATGAATTTCATTAGAACTGACATACAAGACACAGTCTTCATGACCCAGGTCTGTCATAGTACTATACTCTTGCACACAAAGATCAGACTCACCCGTTACCAACTTTGCGGAGGTCTCTAAGGACATTACGGACATTACCGAAATAATGGTAAGCAACTTAAGACAATCAGTCTAGTCAGCTAATCGTCGTTCTGACAAAGTTTGAATAAACTAAATTCGGCAAAACAGGTTATATTTTCTGAACGAACAAAGACCTGAATATTTAATTGTCGGTGAGTGAATAAAAAGCTGAGATATTCGAAAAAGCTGCTTGCAATGGCATTCGGAAAGAACAACTACAACTACAACGGAATGAACAAGGTGTGCGACGTCGTCTGCGTATTCACTCGTCTACCATTACCTTCACCAGTACCCTTTTCACGCCTTATAATGAACGCATCGACTAACTAATTATAGTCTACTCACGAGGCACTGCTAAATACACTTTTATTTGCCCGAGAGGCTGGCTGTATTATTTGCTTGGGGAACTTTTGCTTCTTCCTCTTGTTCGACTTCTATGCCAGCAAGTTCACAACTAAGCTGGAACAATTCAAAGCTTTTGAGTGCTTGAGCTTGAACGCGCTCGAACAAAACGAAACGAAATATGTAAAGTGCAAACAGAGGAAACGAAGAGGATGAAGGAAGAAAAGGAAAACAGAAAACAAGTTAATGGGAATTATGTCTGGGTACTAATAGCAATAAAAGAAATGAATATAGAAATTGACAAACCGCATTAATTATTAATATAAATTAATGAACTAGTTCTTTCAATAGTTCTTTTACACTGCTATATGGACCGAAACAATGTGTAATGCTCATTATGCGTACGGGTTTAATGAAAACAGCCTGTCAAAGGGTAACCCTATAGTTAGGTTATGGCCTTCTCTCTTGTGATTATTACACCTCATTACGCACTAGTCAAATAATATACTTTTTTTTTGTATATAAATTAACTTTATAATTAACAAACATCACGAATTTATACATATTTGGAAACATTTTAAACATTATTTCTATAGGAAACATGTGTCTCTTCGGTTGATTAAATTC
>JARJDU010012580.1:0-11139 GCA_030264695.1 Lissagria laeviuscula
AACACAAGCGCGCTTTCAGACAAAAGAATGAATTTAGTTCAATTGCCACTCATGCTTTAGAAAACAATCACTCTTTTCCGGCGCATGCGTCTGAAAACTTGTTTTGCTCCTACCAGCTCAAATACGGAGCATGCACCCTTCGTAAATTTTGTACGTAATGCGCATGCACCCGAGGATTTTTGTTTAGGGAGAATTCATGTTTGTTTATGTGTAGCCAAAACAAACCCGGAGCTTGCTACTACTAGTTACATTAACACAGAGCTCTGTGGTACATAAAAGAACGCAAAATAACCCTCCGAGTTAATTTAAGAACGCACTATAATTATGCAACACAATAATTCATGAAAATTTGCATTTTTGGACATCAAATTAACGAAAAAAGACGAACAATTATTCATACTTCAAAAATATTTTAATCAATCTTATCACCTAGAACATCAATACAAATTAGGTGGTTTTATGATGTAATTCTTCCAATATAATCGTATTTTCGTTTCTTCTTTCATTTCACATATGTACTAAAATAACTTAGCATGAAATTTTGGAATAAAAACTACATTACTAAATAACTAACGTATGCAACATAAACTTAACGAATAATGTATTGATTCTTAGTAGTTGCTTAAATATATCTTCCACATAAAAAAATCTGTGTGCAATTAATTCTGCAGAGACAGCAGAAAAACCGAATAAGAAATACAAATTTGAATTTCAATGTTGGTAGAAAAAGTCGTTCAGGATATTATACAAAGGCAACGAATGAAACCGAATCGTTTAAGACTAATGACATCGTGCGTTGGTTTAATTTAAACAGTGTACGAACAGTGTACTCGGTCAAACAGATTTTATTTTCGTGATTTTTTCGATTTGTGTTTGTCACCACTGCTATCTCGCGATCGCTTACGGTCGTTACTGCGACGTTTGTCCTTAGAGGGCGAGTCTTTCTTCGAATGGTGATTACTCTTAGAAGAGGAATGTTTGGAGCCATGTTTATCCTTGCGCTTATCTCGGTCGCGACTGCCTTGACTTTCTCTAGAGCTGTTGTGTTTGTCGCGAGAACTATGACGCTTGTCGCGACTGCTATTGTGTTTTCCGTGCTTGGACGAATGCTTTGGGCGATTCTTATCGCGAGCGCTACTAACTGGCTGAAGAGATTGATAATCACCATGTTCGCGATCCTCTTCTGCAGCTTCACGTTCCAAATCTGACCAATCTTTACCAGACTCCTCATCGGTAGCTAAAAGTAAAATAACATAATAATATGAATATCTAAATCGAACTAATAATATAGTTTAATAACTAAATTTGTATTTCTTACCTAAACTTTCATCACTGTTACTTTCATCATCATCGTCCTCGTCTGTATCTCCTTCTGAATACTCAGAATCTTCATCACTCTCTTCACTGAACGAATCCACATCGGTAGGTTCATACGCTTCATCTTCATCTTCACTGTCTTCCTCAGCTGCGACATTCTCTTCGTCCGATTCTGGATCTAAGAATGTCCAACCACCGCTTTCGAAGAAACCATCCGGGTCGTCTGTGATAGTTTTCATAATTTTGGCCCAATTCAAAGATTGCACGCCTTCAGCATATCTGCAAAAACGTAACCAATGATTATTAATATATATACGAGGGTCGATCAAATTTAAAAAAAAATCTTATTTTTCCAAATAATTATTTAGCTTTATAATACATTTTTCCCATCGAATTGGAAACTTTGATTCTGTCATCGCAGAAAGAAGAAGGGCAGGTATGAAACTAGTTGCGCACGATAATAATCATAAAATTTTTGGCAAATGAATGCGTGCGCCCGGCTAAAATTCTTCAACGGCTATGCAACCAATTTAGTGAATCTACCTTTTCACAGCCCCGTGTTTACCACTCTCATAAAACTTGCTCCAAAAGACGAGAAAATGTCAAAAATGAGACCCCATGATTGTCGTCCCCGCACAAGCATCATAGATATATTTTGGCATGTTTTTTTCGATTGCCAACCAGAGATTTTGATTGATTTCCTTCATGAATAACGGACAATCAATGCAGATTACTACTGTCATCTCCTTAAGAGGCCGATTTACACGACGAACAGTTTCTCAGGGAGGTCCATGTTGAAGCGGGCTGCAAAGAAAAGCTGCGGTCGAATGCGTATTGTCGCGTATGTTTTAAATAAAAAACAGCTATACAATGTTGGATTTCGATGACTATGGTTTGAGTTTGAAAGTATTTGATATTTTTACAAAATTTCAAAAGTACTTTATTATGCGATACATAATATACGCCAGTACAGTACTCGATATATAAGCTGCTAAAATTTCGGTTTTCGAATCGAAAAATAAGACGATAGCGGCATAGTTTTCGGCAGTTATAAACCTACACAAAAAATAATAATAATAGAAAAAAAGCTCTTCTTGTACGATCACAATCAGTCACGGCGCTTATGCAGTTTCCTATACCAGTTTGAATCTAAATCGGCCTCTTAAGGCTGCTTATCGATTAAAAAGACAGAAACAGCCCATAATTAATGTTATTTTGCTTCACGACAATTTCTGATCGCAAACAGCTGTACGAACGTGACAAATTTTACGGGAATTCTTCTCGTATAATCTTGAACGTCCCCCATATAGCTCAGACCTCTCTCCAGTAGTTTTTACATGTTTGGCCCACTCAAAGAGGCAATAGGAAGCATTTTGACGATGACGAGAGCAAATTAAACCAAAATTGGTATACATACTATATGTGAAAGGAAGAAAAACATAAACGAGGTTTCGCACCCCTAAAATGAAAGAGAGTAGAGATTTACTAGGAAGAGAAATGAAAAATGTTACATCAAGTCAAATAAAAAGAAAATCAAAAAGTAAACAGTTGGTGGAGCGTAGGGGATGATACAGGAGAGAGTTAAAAAGATTAGGTATAAAAAATCGCTAGTAACCAACCAGCTAGCCAATTAATAAATTTGTGAAAAATGTTCAAACCTGATGTCACAAGAATTCAACCATTCCTTTACATGATCCAGCATATTCATAGGAATGGCGTTAACCATGGACGTTCGACGGCCGTAATCCTTGAAAACAAACACCATGTCGAAATTCTTGAGGTGGAATTGAACACGCTCGAAGTGCACGAGTTCCACATCCTCCAATGTAATCACAAATGGTGGCCATTCCGTGAGATTAACCAGACAGCCGGAGGTGGGTTGAAGCAAAACGGTTGATCTATAGGGCGCGCCAGGAAAACCTAATTCTCTAAATGGAGTGTCGAATTCTATTTCTTGCTTCGTCATACTTTCAACCTATAAGAATAAAATCAATTAGAATATTAATAATGATATTCTGAATTTTTAATTTTGTTATGTCGTTAGAAATTTCTTCATGGTTAAGCAAAGCCTCCATAACTATAATAACATGAACCTCATTTTAGTAAAAGTTCTACAGAAATCTAAAGAAACAAATTGTAGTAATCAAAATAAATGTAAGATCGTTTTACCTTTTCGCAGAAGCTCTTGAAAGCAGTTTTCAACTTATGTCGAAGTTCTCTTTCTGATTGTTCGGCTGCTAAGTCGTCTCTGTCATGCATATGCTGATGTTTGCCCAGATCGGTTGTAATTTCACCCACTTCTGTGTAAAATTGCACATCAACATGTTTCTTTTTGCCGAACATGATCGCGTGTTTTAAATGAAAATGAAGTAAAATGATCATTTCACCATCACAGGGTTGGAAGAAGCCGTTTTTGATGTTATTATATAAGATATCTACCTATAATTAACAAAACAAATATATATATAGTAATGACATTTTTGCATATTATCAAAAGTTTGTTAGTTTACCTTATCACCACGTACGGATGTATACCTAAAACCATTTGTATGAGCTTCGAGACTTCCCGTCATCCTTTTCGTAACAATATTAGGTCGAATATATAAATCCTTTAACTTAGGATTACCCTTATTCTGTGACAAAACAAGAGTATCTTGTTTGACCAAATCCTCCTTCTCGCGTTCTTCCGCCTCTCTCGTTTTAAACTTCCTCTGCACTTCTTTGATCAACCTAAAGGCTGTATTTAAGTTCGAAGAAGGCGGCGATATTTCTCCAGGTTCTTTTGTATTCGTGCTTCTGTAAGTCACTTCTTTAACAAAAGTGGCATCTGGTTGTTGGTATGTACCACCCTCATTCTTTCCCATCGTGCTACCCGGATGAAAAAAGTTGATACGCAAATAAGTGTAATCACCTTCTACACTCTGTGAAATGTTTTTAATCGTGCTAATATGAAAAGGCACGGGGATACCGTACACAGGCAAAATAACCGTTTCATATTTCTGATCGACATAAAGCTTAAGCTCTTTGACTTCGGGGACGCGGGGCATTTGATTGGTGTTCTTATAGGAGATAGTATTCTTACGAACTTTTTCGACATCCTTAGCACCACCTTGTTTAGCAAGACGCTCCTTGGCTTTTTCGTTTAAAGCTATCGCAAGCTCTTTCTGATGCTCTTTACGTTTTTCCTCGCTTGTATGTTCAGATCGCAATTTGGATTCAATAACAGCAGTGCGCTTGCCCCGTCCGACAAGTTCTGGCTTAGGTGTGTTTTCTTTCTCTTCGTCATTCTCCTCTTCATCTTCATCGTCCTTGAGAAATATACCAATGTTCTTAATTTTTTTCTTTGATACCGTGATTAT
Source organism: Lissagria laeviuscula (assembly GCA_030264695.1). Classification (NCBI taxonomy): domain Eukaryota; kingdom Metazoa; phylum Arthropoda; class Insecta; order Coleoptera; family Staphylinidae; genus Lissagria; species Lissagria laeviuscula. The sequence continues at coordinate 4,677 of JARJDU010012580.1, forward strand.
ACTCGCAGGACCGTTCTCATTAACCAGAACTGTATCGGCCACAAAGAGTGCATATGTTTTACCTTCTTTATCACATGCATCTTTGTTAATTAAGTTACTGAAGCCAATATTAACATTGAAAACCATGCCCCGTTTGGCCTTAGATGTGGTTTTAGCTTGAATAGTAAGAGAACCTTCACGGAATTCAATCCCCGTTGCAAAACCAAAATTTTTCAATAAGTGTTCTACCAGTCCAGGCTTTTCCTTTTTAATATAATTTAAACCTGCATCATACACATCACACAGCCTTGTACCTGCCTTTAATTTCTTCAAGATTTCTTCTTCTAATGTTAACAAAAAGTTATAATTATCTTGTACTGTGTCAGTGGGATTGACCAAAAGTGTTCGAGCTATATTAGAGCAATAGGACTTATAACGAACTCCTAAAATGCAGACAATTGCACCAAAGTGCAAAACATTTTTGTCTGTAACAGCACTAAACTTTAAACTGTAATTACCACCTGATTGAATAATTGCAGGATAGCACATGTTTAATTGGGTGAGGTCAACACCAGAGACATATTTCTTATCAGAGATTGCTGCTTCAACTCCTTCACATAACTTGCTATGCTTAACTTTTTTATCTGAATCGATTATCTCCATTATGTGATCTTTCAAATATTTTGTGAAGACATCCACTGTAACCATAGAAGCTTTCTTAATTGTGATTAACTCAGACTCTTCCTTTGGTGCAATTACATATCCCAGAGCTGAGCTAACATCAATTGTCTCAAAGTGTTCCTTTTTCAAAGCAGCCTTCCAAGCATTCATAAAATCACCTTCATAGTTCTCTTTAGCAAACACACCCAGCATTTTACCTTCCTTGGAGGCTTTAATAGCTGATATCAATGTTTTAAAATTACTTTCATCTTTGTCATCGCTGTCACGGATCAACAGCTTTATATCGATGCCTCCGTTTTCTTCCTTGGTATTTTCTGCCGGTCGGAGAAACGCAATTTTCTTTTTGCTGGCAAGAACGCTCATCGTATTTTCGCTGAACACCATTATTGTATCCGTGAGCTCGTACCCAAAAAGCCATGTTTGCAAAGCGCCGGACTTACTATATACAGTATCCTCGTCGTTCCCGACTGCCGTCACGAGGCAGTCCATCTTCGAGAAACCATTCTCTCCTTCCGGCTTGAGCCATGCTTGATATAACCTTTTGAGACGCCGTTGGAACGTCTCCTTGTCGAGATTTATAGACATTACGAATCGTTCTAACGTCCTCGCGTTGAAATTATTGTTGTGTACCTCGTACACCTAATGCAAATGCCGGTGAGTATAGAACGCAAAACGAAGAAACACAATAGCGCGACTGGCCACAACACAACGACACCACAGCCGAAACGGTTGTGTAAAGTCGTTGATGCTTTTAAAGAATGCGGCGCGCGGGAATTTTTGTTCTTTTGCGCAACAAGGTGGCGAAAACAACGATTGTCAAAACAATGTCAAATCTATTCCGTGTCATTTCGACCTTTAATTTTTTTCTGCATTATATGATAATATTAAAGAATGGTGTTAAAAACTATTAATTATATACATTTATATATTTATTATAAATTTATTTAAATTTTTATATATAATTTTTTTTTAATTTCTAAAAGTATATTTTGCTGAATTTCTATTTTGAAATAATTAGCGATTAATGGCATTTGCTGTGTCTTCTTTTACTTATGCTTATATTATATAAATATATTCTTCATAACTTTATATCATAATCTTTATAAGATTGGTATGAATAGAGTTGGTAAAACCCTGCTTTACTTTCTCAAATTGTCAAAACACGTTCGCATGTCATTTTAGAAAAGATGTCAAAATAAATAATTCCAAATGCAAAATTTCTTATTGCCTCACAGTTAATTTGGTTTTAAATAATAATGGCATTGTGTGGAATATTAAAATTACGCTTTGCTTGGTGATATTCTACATGTGTATGCAATTCAAATTTATTTATTATTTTACATTTTAGTCAAAGTACAAGAGGTTATGTTCTATTAAAGCCCCCACAACCCAATAACTTGGTCTCAAAACAACGGAATTTTAAACGGATACGTTGGGAAGATGCACGTCCAGAATTCGATCCCACTACACCTTTTGGTCAAACTCCTGTTGATGCCACCAGAATAACATTAGGATCATTATGGAAGCCTTTTGGTTTTACGATAGGGGTAAAGTATCATATCTTATAGTAAAGATTTACAGAATATATAGTAGTTACTATATTGATATTGATTCATACTTGCTTTATATAACGATGACATACAATTAATATTCTTTTAGTTCACTGCTGTATGTTATGGTGGAGCTGTTATATGGCATTATGAAAATATGAGAACAAATGCCTTGAAGATGTTTAAACGTCCCACATTTATGCAGAAGCAGGTAATTGAATAGAATTGTGCTTTATATATTATTATTTAGGTTTAAGTTAATAATTGTATCTTTTGTCATCTCAGTTAACACACATGGGGGCTATCGGTTATCCCAATGCATAGGCGTAAAAAGGTCACTAAATAAATATATTATACTTGTCTCAAAACTTAAAACTTTTACTTGTCCCCGGACACTGGCAACCCTAGTTACGCCTCTTGCCGAATGTTGGGAACGTCGGCGACGTGCTGGCAAACAATGTAACTAACGTTTAGCCAAACAGTGCTGATATTAGGTTTACATTGGCGTTGTCAAAGCAATGTATTTAAAAATCGTCGGCTAAACGGCAGCTTCATATTAGCATATTAGCACGTCAAAGTTACCCGACTTCAATCCCACTTTTAGATATTTTTAATAAGGCTACGAGCTTAATTTGCGGGAGTAGTTCGCACCAAAAACTTGCGTTGGCGAAATGCATTCTTTATAGCGGCACGATGATGGCAGTAACTACTGGCCAACCGTCATCCGTCGATGCAGTTTTGTTTTGGTTCTTCTTCTTTTTTCGACAATGTGCCGATGTTTCAGGATCAGCTATAAGACGGTGGCCCGCCCGACCGCCAAAGTATGTGTGTTAATTGGGATGTATTTAAATCTAGCATTATCATACTAATAAACGTTTATAAAATCGCAATTATGTATGGCAATTAATAGCGATTTTCTTTTATTATATACAATACTAATACATTTATCTTTAAACTTTCTAATTGTAGGGACAACTAAGAAAAGATTTTAATAATTGGTGGAATTCATTGACACAGGGCGAGAAAGTATTTGTCCCGATTTGCGCTCTAAATGTTTTAGTATTTGCTGCATGGCGTGTGCCACGTTTCCAACCGCTAATGCTGAAATATTTCTGCTCGAATCCTGGAAGTAAGAGTGTATGCCTCCCAATGTTGTTATCGACATTTAGTCATTTTTCCTTATTTCATTTAATGGCAAATATGTATGTCCTACATAGTTTTAGCACAGGTAAGTTCATATTTACTTCAATCTACTTACATGCAAACGATAATAATTATTTGTAGGTGCTGTAGCGTCATTAGGGAAAGAACAATTTTTAGGACTGTATCTAAGTGCTGGCGTGATATCTAGTTTTACTAGTTATATTTATAAAACTGTAACGAAGCAACCTGGCCTGTCTTTGGGAGCAGTAAGTTTCAATATGTACAGTTCTCAACAAAAAAGTCTGATTATAAAATTCAGTTATTGACTAATAATTATAGTCAATATTTAACACCCTATTGAGGGGGGTTATATACTTTCCACCCGTTCCATCTCGCAGTTTTATCAACCTTTTACTTTTTAAGTTTGTTTGATTTTCTTCTTATTTGACTTGATATTGTAACATTTTACATTTTCCCTTCATAGTAACCCTACCCTCTTTTATTTTAGGAGTGCGTAACCCCGCCTATGCCATATAGTATGTACACCAAATTTGCTTCAAACATGTAGATTTGTACAGAATTAGACACAAACAAACATCAATTCTTGTATATATCACGGAAGTTAGGCATATCGGTATACATAAGCACCAAGACGGTACAATTAGCTGCATATGCGGACGACATAACTATAATAAGCAACAACCTAAGGGTACTAAGAGAAAATCTCCAAGCGCTAGATAACGAAACAACTATGAGAGGTCTCCACATAAACGACACAAAAACGAAATACATGATAAGCAAAACAGCAATATCCCTTGGGCTCACACGAATTTGAGCAAGTCATCAATATCCGTTAGGCACGCACTTTGCAACTGGCAATAATCCAGAAATTGAAATAAGAGATCGGAAATAGATGTGTTTATGCCCACTCTAAGTTATTGAAAGACAATCTTCTACCACGCTGCATTAGATTTAAGATGTACTGGATACTCATCCGCCCAGTAATGATCTACGTATGCAAGACAATGCTGACCATTGCAATGGTAGAAAAACTCGAAATATTTGACAAACGCATCATGAGAGGAATTTTCGGAGGGGCCCAAAATGAGAACGGAACATGGCGTATCAGGATGAATCATGAAATACTTGGATTAATAGAAGGCGAAGATATCAAGTTTGCTAAAACGAGCCGAATTGCGTGGTTGTTCACGTAGAGCGCATGTGCCCCAAAAAAATGGTTAAGAGAATACACGCATGGAAGCCCAAAAATTATTAGCTAGACGGAATGGCGTCCAATCTAAAGGGATTAGGAATAAGTAGATAGAGGGGGCGGGCAACCATGAGGAACGGATGGGGCCAAAGCTGTTAGAGGCCAAAGCCCACCAGTTGTTGTAGAGCCACAGAAAATAAGATTTCTACATGCTTGGACTAATTTAAACAAAATTTGTATACATACTATATGTGAAAGAGAGAAAAACATAGCAGTGGTTACGCACGCCTAAAATGAAAGGGGTTACAAAACCATGTCAAATAGGGGGAAAAATAGAAAGGTGGCGGATGATGGTTATGTATAATAGATACCGGGCAACCCGCTAGTATGTAATAATTATGTATGCAGTATCAAAGTTTAATTAAAATTATGGTTTATAGTCTGGAGCAATCATGGCAATTCTTGGATATGTATGCACACAATATCCGGATACAAGATTAGGAATCATTTTGTTACCATTTTTGACATTTTCAGCAGCGTCTGTAAGTTGATATTTAATTGAAAAATACATCAAGTTTATTTGATTGTTTTTTTGTAGGCGATAAAGGTTATAGTAGGACTTGATCTGGCTGGTGTTGTTATGGGATGGAAATTATTTGATCATGCAGCGCATTTAGGTGGTGCTGCTACTGGCATGTAAGTACAAAATAATTTAAAGTGAATGTAAACTTTGATCAATGACTTGAATTTTAAATTATTTTACAGAGCTTGGGCCTATTGGGGCAACCAGCATATTTGGCAAAAACGCGATCCTCTTCTCCAATACTGGCATGACTTACGTGGGTCAATTAAATAAAAAACGGGAATAGTACGATTTTAAATATATTTTTGAACGCGATATTAAACTGTTTGGGGTCGATCATGTTTTCAGGGTTATTTATTAAAAAATATATTATCTGGAAATATAGAAAGTATATGTATTAAATTCGTTGAATAATCATTAGATATTCAACAGGACAAATGTAATGACGCAAAAATTGCGTACAATTAAAATTCAGAATAATTGATAATAAATAAATCATCAAAAAACTTTGAGGATAATAATTTTATAATTAATGAACTAAATAGTAGAAATCATTAAGTTATGCACATTAGCAGGGTGCCACAGGAATAACTTCCACCTTTCAAAAATGGAACGATAAAAAATTGCACGAGCTATCACTAAAAACATTTTATTACCCAAATGCAGATACCGAAGATTTTTTACTTTAATGCTGGCCTCGATGGCTAATTCCTATATAGGTTCGTTCTTGAGAGTTTTCCATCACTCCCACTAGCATTTCGAGCGATTTTATTAAAATTTCTTTTTGAATTGCTTCCCCATTGAAAAGTCTTAAATCAAATGAATAAATGGCCACAGAACTGCCTGACGTAAGGACCACACGACTAGGGATCATATCCTGTAACGTTGGAGTTACGGCAATATTTTTGCAGGATATGTTCCCGGGTCAAGTTGTCTTCTTAAACGAGGCAGTTCCGTGGCCACCCGCTCATCTAATTTAAGTCTGTAACTTTTAAAAGGGGTTATTTGTTACCTCGAGTCTAAGGTTTTCCAGAAGAAATTGAAAAAAAAAAAACCAATATGCTAGTGAAGGTAATGGAAAACTTCCAAGAACGGCTACAAATTTGAATTAGTCACAATGGGGTTGTTGCATTTTTTTTTTAATCTACATCTTCTAATTATACCGTAAATAATTATTTCCGATTTTTTTGGCCTTCAAAAACATCAATGACTCATTTATAGAGTTGGCAATGAATAATAAAGCCTGTTCATCGTAATACAACGAACTTTATCGAAAGCCGGGTTCGGGTTCAATCAATGAAATATATCAATACTATA
>JARJDU010012582.1:0-10051 GCA_030264695.1 Lissagria laeviuscula
GACTTCCACTCCCAGATCCCAACAACCCCATCCGCCTCCACTTAAAAGCGTGAAGCGACAAGTAGATATAAGTAACCCCTTCGAAATTATAAATCCACCCTATCTATTTTATACGGGCGTTTATCAATCCGTCGAGTACTGCCACTACATCTACACGCAAGCGCTCGTTACATACTGCTTGTCACAAAAGTTTAAGGTTCCATGTAAATGGTAATCCGGTTCGAAAGACCATCACAATGTATTACCACAATCTGCACAATCTATATTTGTATTTTGTCTAAATTCGCAATTTCCAAGACAATTTGTGTGGTTTTGAGCCGAGATGGCACAGCGTTGTGAATAATTCATGCGGTAATAACAGTCGCCGGTCGTGCTGCTACCGAACTTAATAAGAGTGAAATTAATCAGAACACCTTAATCCTAGATGAGCGCCGCGGATTAGGCAAACTGTTTCCATGTTGTAGTTTATCATCCAACGCTCACTTCCTTCTAAGATTAGCGCCGCGCGTTTTACTAACATAGAACGCAAGTAACAACAACAACAAGCTGCAAAGCTTACGAAACCTAAGACGTTGTCTTAAGCAGGTAAAACTTGCATAATCAACGTTACCTCCTGCAGCCACTTGATATGTTGCTTATTTTAAATCATCCGGCTCAAAAGACCACACGCCATAAACTTAAACTTAATCACTACTCAATTTTCCTTTTTTCTTTTTTTTTAGTTATTCAATGTATAAATTGTCACCAATTGCAAATAATTTCGACATTGAAGCCTTCAGCAGCACAGCAGCAATAAAGAAGATTAATTTTTAATGGCATTAGATCAGATGGTATGTTTAAAATTAGTGTAAATCAAAGGGCACGCCGACATCCGCTGGGACCGTCGGAATACATACATCTTCGCTCGGCATAACTGTCCAACACTATCTGTGGGCGCTGGTGGTGGTGGTGTCGAGATAGTTGCTGCTGGCTCCTAAGCGGGAGGAAGGAACCCAACCCATCAGCGTATTCCTGCGGGAGATCCATGGTAGTGCATTATCAAATTACCGCGCCGTCCGCCCTCCTAGTTTTCTGTTAATCTGTTTTCAATGAACCCCTCCCTTCGCTATCGAACTGCGACCCCTTCGCTCTCTCAGCTTCGATGCAATGATACAACACAAATAAACATTCGGCAAATTTGTATGTCTTCCCGAAGCGACGAGCAAATAATTGAACTAAACGAGAAGTATAAATAGACGAACGAATGTTTATTAGTGACATAAGGGATGCATATAATACTGTTTGTATTAAAGCTAATGGTCTATCAAATCGAAGGCGGATCCAATAAATTGAAATTCTGCTATAGCAATACATCTTCGAAATGTTGGTCTTTCGAGCCAGGATCGCTCTTGTCGTCCTCTCGAAATTATTTTCTTAGTTAAGATTTAGTTCAGTGTCGCTAGGCTAACTGAGTAATAATTAACTAGTTAGTTACTACATTATGTATGTAGAAAGGCGACAAGATGCCCTAAAGGGACGTGAGCGCGGCCAACCCTTTCGCTCCTCCTCGACGTCTTCGCGCTCATAACAAGCAACTTTGTATCATAAAAAAGTGCCCAGCCGTTGGAAAGCAGGATAAAGCAAGACTTTCTTGAGGATAATATAACGACGACGGAACAAAAAGCATTAGGGACAAACTTGCAGCAACTTTCCTTCGCTACTTTTTAAACAAATAAAATGTAATTAAGAATTTTATGGAAAGTCCCCGAAAGTTTTGCGTTAAAAAACAAGACAAATTTTATAATATAAAATTAAAGAATAATAATAATTTGCATCCTTTTATATAATATTACAATCCAACACAAATGATTAGTGTAATTAATGTTGTTAGATAATTGAACTTTAAGGAAATTGATCGAGAAAAAGAGTTTGTCAAGAAAAGAAAAAAAATGGCAGTACATATCGAAAGCAGTAGTAAAAGTCTCCCATCTCCCTCTTCCCACGTGGGAAGCCACGAGAGAAGAATCAAGGAGCGGACATGACATTTCACGAACTGTTCTGTTCCGCTGCCTTTGGCTTTGCTAGCTGCCGCTAAACCACGAGCAGAGGCGGCTAATATACAATGCATGGTTCCCGGCAGAGCCGGCTGCCGCTGCCGCCCTGAATAAGTAACGCCACAATAAACCATACAAGTGGGAATACGTTAATTTCTTAATTTAGTAGTTAAGTTGTTCGGCGCCATGAATATCTGAAGATGGTCCTATCCGAAATAAAATCTGAATGACAATCGAAAAACTAAAGATAGTGTCCGTAAATCTGCCTTAAGTCATGTTTTATATGAATTTTTCTTGTTTATGTAACTTTGGTGACTTTATAATAACAAAAAGGCAACTCTTTTACCTGTTAGTTTTGTTTTTTTTATGATTTTATTATTTAAAGTATGCAGAGACATAAAAGGTCTAAAGCCGAGTGGTCAAACAGGAATAATGTTTCCTGAATAAAAGAATAGAAGAAGTGCATCCATGTTCCATCAAGTAAGTAATTTCCATACAAGTATTAGAGCTGAAGTGATGCATTCAAATGCATTTTTTATTCATTATCCACGCAGAGCTCATTAAAGGTTTCATGCGCACGAGTACCAGTTTAATCCCCATTAGTTAAAAAAACAACAATATGTAAAAATAAATATTTCTACTGCTAGTACATCTCTGTATATAGTAAAGAGAGTTTAAAGTTAAACTATACTAGCAGCATCCTGCATCCTTCATCCTCTTCATATCCCGAGAAACCACCTAACGGTCACTGCTGGAAAGCCCATATTTGTTTGCATCCGACCTGCGTAAATATTTAAACCTCAGGATTGGCCTCAAGACTGCAAAAAGCATACTCTCCTCGTTTTTTCTCTTCTTCTAGAAAATAAAAACCCCTCCCATAAATTCAGCAGTTCACTAGCTTCCTTCCAACAAAAGGTCTGTCTTCGTTGATTCCGGCAAAACAAAGCAAAAAATTAAAGCGAAAAAGCTTTGTTGGTAACTGCCTCGCTGATAGAATCGTCGTCGCAACTCGAGATCAAGAAAGCAAACTACTTTAAAATAATTACGGCCGTGATTGGCGGGAGTTCTCCCTCGGCGGACAGGACCTGGATAGCTGTCCTCGTAACTGTCACGAGTAGCATTACGTCCCTTCGTTACTTACTTCTTCTACTTCTTGTTTCTTGATCAAACTTCCGACTTCGAAACGTTTTGGTTGTTACAATACAATTGAAATGTCACTTAATGTGAGGAACTACCCACGTCACCTACCCGAATCCTATTATCTGACCAATGATACTGCTAGTACCTATGTACCTTTGTCATAGTCTCGTCATAAACTCGCACCTTCGTTATGAGGTCCAAGGGTCGGTCACATATCACGCAGGATACTGGTCACGCCCATATGTGGAGTGAAGCAATACCTGCTTCTGGTCCAGGTTGACGTTCGTATAATTCATTCGGATGACATGCGAACATGGCCATGACGCACCGGGTAATTTACAGTGGTAATCAGTTGACTGGACGATGATTAAGTGTATGAATATGAGATTTGGTGCGAAATTGCTTATTTGCATCGCAGCCCTCTGTCAACCCATGGACCCGTATCAACTGTGTACATCTAAAGGTAATCTACATATCACTCCCTCCATTTACTACGGTATACAAGGTGCTACAACAAAAATGTCTTTGCGATCCATCTATCCATCCATTTGCTAATCGGATACCGTGCAGTTCTTTGACGGCACGAAACTCTCAAGGGACATCTAGCGATTATATACAAACGCGATGCGATGACATTAAGCATCACGATTTGTTCTTAGTCCCAGTCCCAATCCGAAACCATTAAATCTCTTCTTTATGTATTCCGCTAATTCCTTGTCATCAACTCTCCTGTCAATCAATTTCTAAATGCAAACTTCCACATTTTTTTGCTTTTATTTCAAGGAAGCGTTTCTTTGCAAATTCGAAATGTAGCGACGCGGTAGAGTGTTTCACCCTCAGCGACGGAGGCAGCTGCAGGCGGCGAGCGGCGGATGAGATGGCGCCTGCGTTCCGCCCGCTCGAAGCGCCAATCTGTGCCGCGCGATTGTAGTTGCGTCATTGTTAGAACCCGCCCGATATATTATTCATGTGGCGGGGGTTTTGCCGAGGGGTGGCTGAGCAACCGCCTCCGTTTGCTATAGCGCACAATGCTCCCTAATGCAAGGCAAACGCGCCAGTGTCTGCTGCGTAACGAAAATCGAGATCGGGATGTGAATCAGAATCGCGGGGGCGCTCCGCCCGAAATGGAACTGAACGAAATCCTGCATATGGTGGTCACATTGCACTCAAGGGTTAAAGGGTTGTTCATTTTAGTCGTATATCATTCTAATTAACAGTCGGTTAATTTGTTCTAAGAATTTTATTACCCACCTAACCTCAAATAATCCAAATTGACATATGTAATAATTGTGGAAGTAAATATGAACCTGCTGTCAGTTATTTTGGAAATTAAGTCCTTTTAATTCCAACAGTAACAAATCCGAATTATGCCAACTAACAACCAGTTTAGTTTACTATGAATATACAATTATTAAGATTTATGCGCGTGCGGGCATAAATCCCGTGAATACTATCAACCAACGCGCTACTATTTTAACTAACCAGCCCCTTTCCTCATTCCTTACTTCATTGAAGCGAATACCAACTACATATACGGCGTATAATATATTTCACAATAATTCCTGCGGCCCCAAATCATACGTACACATAATAGGTAATTTCTTGCATTAATTAGTCGATTAAATATTAACACTGGCAATCATAACGCACAACCCTTTCCCAGCTCTCTATAGATTATGCGGAGGGCGGTTTATGTTTCCCCTAGCGCCTCACGACCGGCATCGCATCATCCACCAGCTGGGGAAAGTCGTCGTCGACGTCGTCGTCGTCATCATCATCATGATAGAAGTTAGTTAATGCTGCCGCTTTTCAATGCCAACTAAGCTAACCCACGTCCGCGTTGAATTTAAATAATATCAGTGTAAACGTGAGCGCGATTTGCACGACGCCCGCTGCACAATTAAGTTTCTTCAACTTTAATCCCACTTGTGTACTATTCGCAAATATTCTGCTATTCGTCGTATTATTACCGTAGTTAAGTTAACTTAAATTAACTTATGTTGAACTAGAAAGTTTTTCTTCATTTCGAGCGTATTATGCACCATTGAGCATTTATTTTTATTTTTAGAATTGTTCGTTGCAGGTTGAATTATTAGGTGAAACGTAGTTATGCGGCTTTAATATTAAACCCTTTGAATTTCATGTTTGTCTTCATACAAACGAACCAAAAGCGAGTGAGTGAACGTCTTGTTGGCATTCCAACTTTAACTTTGGCAACGAAGCGAAACGTTCGAGAAGCGAAGAAACGATAATGCGCTTCAAGTTATGTATGTATGTATGTTCCTGCTTCTCACAGGACGACCAGAACATGGTATGATTATTATATTATACTGCTAGATTGATGTATGGTAAGATGTTTGAGGATAGTATTTTATTCACTGGCTTCGCATTATGAGCGCACCGCACTAGGATAGAACATTATATTGTACACACTATATTTATTAATTACGTGTTTGAGGTGCCACAATCAAAGATTCACGGATTTCAAATATCATTAATGGTTAGCGAATTAATGAAGCTCTTTAGGTTTTATGAGATGAATATTGAGCGATAATATCTGTTCGCGTGTATCATAGACAGTCATAAAGGACTTATGAAGTTGATAAAATCATGAAAATCAGACATTTCACAGCACCGATTCTGGGATAGGATAGGCTAAACATAAGACATTATTATCGATTAGAGTGCTGAGAAGATTGGCTTAAGTCGTGGTGTATCAAATTAGCAACGAATCAACGGATGTAATGCCAGTACATTCCCACAATTACTTAATTCTTGTCATAGAGTTTATTCTTTTGTATTTAAATTTAAATTCGAATATTCACAAAATATTAATAAATCGATAATTTTGACATACAAAGTTCAGATCATCATAGAAATATATAGTTTCACTCGAATAACTAATAAATAACTAATATTCTTATTTGTATTTGTATATCAATTTCTCATGATATAATTACAAGAACACGATTTCCCTCTACCAATTTTCTCTTTCATTTTTACTACTTTCCGATTCGACGATATCCATTTAAAACCAAGTCATGAATAATACACACGCATGGCATCGCATCGCCTTTTCTTTTCATCGATGAGCGATGCCGCCCGCAACCAGCATTCCGAAAGCTATTTAAGATGATGATTCCACGTTTCGTTTCGCTTCCAATATTAATAATTCGTGAAGTAATTAGTTTTCGGGTGTCGGTTGCTTTATCGCTCGCGTGAGCTTGACCAACATTACATTCCCGCATTCATCCCCGTCTGGGCGTATAGTTATATTCCTCTCCCATCCGTCCAGTTTTGGTTTATTACGTGTTATTACGCGTTGGTTATGAACATATTTCCATTGTATAACCAACCACCACCAACATATGTCTGTACCGTATGTATCTATGTACAATTTCAAACACAAATAAACAATTTCAAGGACTAATCATCATAACTTTTTTTTTTTCAAATTAAATTGCATTTTTTGCTCGATTACGAACAAAAGTAATCATCAAATAAGGCGAATTTTTACTCACACCAAAGGTAATTATCAGGAGTTTCATCAAATGTTCGTAACAACCAGTCCGGGGAATAAATACGTCCAGAGTCCTGACTATAGTGGTGGGACAGACTAGGTTAGCTGGCTTACACTCGCCGCTCATTTCCGGGAACCGGAACGACCGAACGAACTTTCCAGTTCCGTGAATCGTACTTCAGTACAAATGTTCATCCCTCCCGGAAAAGACAACCACAAATGCGATGATATTTGATTGTGCATTGCTATATATCTATCGTTCGTCAATTTATTAGAAAACTGACCGATCACCTACAATGCACGTGTCTACAACTTCTTCGTATAAAACCTCTTCAAGCTTTAAAGGGTAAAATCATATTTGCATAACAATTTTAACTAAACTTTTAAAAGATCTAACCAATTTTTCTTATCATCTACACCCTGTACGCGTCTGCGTAGTTGTACTACAAGCTAGTAAGCCATCAGCCACTGGGCTCAAAGCTCATAAGCCGGGCGACTTAGCCGCCAGAGAGCTAATCATAATCGCACTGTAATTAGTGCTCGAGGAGCATCAACTCACGACACAGAGAGACAACAACCAAACAATACAAAACATGAATACACATCTCCATTCTCATTAGTTATCTAAATTTCCTTTATCTTGCAACATCTATCATATCACTCTTTTAAGTAAAAACTTTGCGTGATAATTTCTCTGTCTTTCGCCTTTTCCTTTGGATTTTATTTTTTGCTGTTTTTGCAACTGTTGGCATTTGTGATTCCATGGTTCTTTCCCTAGAAGAAGACAAGACAAGTTGATCGGTCTTGGAGGTTCTGTTAACCGTCGCGTTTAGTTTCCTCATGCAGTATGCACACGCCTGTTGTATAATTCACGGAGAGTCGGTCGACCCCGCGCGTCATCGCACTTGACTGGCACACAAATCTTCCGAAACACACAGTCGCCGCCGCCACCGCCACCCAAAGCCGAACTATTCGCAAACTTGACACGGCGACATCAACCTTAGCTTCTTGCTTGTGGCGCATCAAGGCGACACAATGCATAAATTGTTGGCGAAAAGCAAGAGCCAAATTTTAAAATCAAAAAGTGGGCAAGTGGGAAAGCAACGAGTCATAATCATAAATGTAATAAAAGGGGTGCTTGCGGATACACCAAGAGTACGTAAAGTCGTAATATTTAATGTTGAAGCAATAGCAATACCAAATGTCCTATGAAGCTTATAACATAATTCTGTACACGAGCGTACAAAAGTTTTAGAACGCTAAAATTTCCAAATTTTATAAAATTTATTGAGGTTATCAATGCACAAGATATTTTGGTAAATTATTCGTTAATGAAATTCTACATATTTAACAAATTAGCAAACAATTAGTTGTATTTTGTTGTAATTTCGTTGTATATACGGTATATCTATAAACACAAGTTTCCTCCTCTCTTTTCCGGACTGACGTCAGGTTTATAATCATGATTCGCTGTTGCCACGGGTTGCGCCAATGCCAGAGATGATTATGACGAGAAGGAAAACGTATAGCACAAGAACCCCTTCCTTCCTTAAAAGCGGCGAGCCATTTGCCGCAATAATTGGACTGTCGTAGTTGTTATAACTAAGCCACAGATTACGTGCGTAATATTTAATACAATATGGCATGAAATTTGCGAGATGCGGCACAGTGGCGCGGCGCTGTGCGTGGGCGAGGATGCTTTTCCCGCGAAAAGGGTTCTTAAATCTTGCTATGTGTATGTGTGCGCGAGTATCTAAGCGCTTCTTGTCTTCCAAAGCGAACACTTTTCAGTACATTGCTTGCCTAGCTGCTCTTGCTCTTGTCTCACGGCGAAACTTAAAGCTCTTTTATGAAAATCGTTAATTACTTCTTGCTGTGCTGCTTCCTGGCTTTTGTTCCGTTCCATCTTCTTCACCTCCACACGGATGCAAACTTTCTACTTATATTTGGAGCTTCCATAAAATTATATAATTTTAATTTTGAAGATAAAATGTTTTCACATGGAGAGAAAAATGTTATATCATTGTTGCAGTGATAAGAACAATTTGTGCCTAAATTAAGAACAGACATTGAATATGCCGTTTTTTCTACAGTTTTGTATCATTAGCATCATTTTGTAGCAATAGTAACCGGAATAAAAACGCAAGAATGTGAATGACGCAAATTATCAACAAATCGGAGCTGCATCGTTGAGACGAATGTATGCACACCGAAACGTTTCGGAATGGTTAACAATGCTAATGCAGTAAAAAATAAAAAAGGGAAAAGGAACTGCGTGCCGAACACTGCAGAGGTAATTGGCTAGATTTTCGGCGATTTTCGGGCGGGTTTTCCGCCAGCATAGAAATCGCCTGACGGCGAGTTTTTTTTCGCCAAAATTTGGGTATGCTCGACAGCGCCAACCTAACAAATTTGCTAGCTTAACCTGGGCTAACCCAGCATTTTGCTAGCTTAACCTACGCTAACCCAAGAATGGATCCGACGACGTTCGGAGGCGCGCTGGGTGCGATCGCGACGACGATGCATACGGACGCGCTGTAGAGCTAAAAGATTGGACGGATCCGAAAAAATGTTCTTTTGTAGCAAAATAATCTTTACTAAGATTTTTTTTTTCAAACAATGATACGTCAGTAGAGTGGTACGGACCGCACCGGGTGACATCAAAAGAGAGTGACACCAAAGAGGAAAAGGTTACACCAAAATGCAAAATATCTTTGTCTACTATTCTATTTTTATGCATTGCATTCAGAGCACTCTTTAGGTTTATTGTTAGTTTGTTCCTTTTTTTTGCTCATTAGTTTACCGTTCCAAATTTTTTTTTATTGAAGTTTGTCATATTTTTCTCAAGTTGTCTTTTTTTACATATCCGCGTGTTGAAGATAGGAGGAGGAGTGATCACCATGAGTTACCCGCACTGGGTGACACCAACCCTAGTGGCGCCACTGCAATATTCAACAAATTGTACAACTGAATACAATTTAACTAAATACTAAATCAAAACATCGAATGCAATTATGTCACAAAAGCATTTTTCTCAGTGCATATTTTACAAATAATAATCATAGGGTTATCAGCATTTTTGCCTCTCATACTTAAATTCTTGTTTTATTATAAACTGATGCCATTAAATTATAAATTTTTGATATTTTCAAAACAAAAATTGCAAATCCCAAAAGATAATAATTTTAAATTCGACTAGAATAAAGCACCATCCGAAAATAAATTCATTTTCAGGTTGCACACCGTTGATGCAAACCGATTCTAAAACCTTTCAACCTTCCCAAAATCAAAATTTAATATATGTACATGATGATTGTGCTTAACAAAACCAATCACCGTTTATAATTACATCGCCTCG
>JARJDU010012607.1:0-12652 GCA_030264695.1 Lissagria laeviuscula
GATTGACTAGGAGTAGTAGGAAAACGGTTGCAATTTGTTAAGTAGGGAAAGGACGCTCAGCCTTGATTGGAGATATTGGAACGAACGGAAAGAGACGCAGGTTGCAGCCGCCCACACACTCACACAGCGCACGCATTCTGCCATTTCGCGGAATTGCCCAGCGTGCATAGAATTAACAATATAAAGACTCTAGTCACACTTTAAGAGGATACTTCCTCTTATAAACTGCACTGTGAACTACATGAAGTAAAAAGAAAACTGATTATTAACATAAATTTGAACTAAACTGAAAACTGTACATTCAGTCGTCATAACTGTTTGGGCGCAAACACTTTCCTAATGGTAATTTTCCATCGTGTTTCTAACGTTGTATTTTAACTAGGGGTTGAACATCCTTACTGCTATAGATTACAACAGGGTGCTGAAGAAGAGATGCAGAAGGACATTATTGGAATTAACATCAGGAATATAAATGTGTGTAAATGTCAAAAATGATCGGAAATGTTGCGCCAATCAGTGTGAATGCTTGTATGCGTATTTGTATTATTAATGATATCATTTTGGCTCAAAATTCATCACTCGGCACTACCGCCGTACTTCACCGTACTTCCATATATGTAGTTACTCTACAATGTCTCTTCTCAATGTCTCCTCTTCCCGGAGCTTCCTAATAACCACAGCTGCTACCGTTTTCCAAGATGTTTCACTTATTAACATCTAGCCAATGAGAATCCCTGGAGTTAGCTGTTGTCGTAGAAGATGCTGCAAGATCTCCCGTTTTCCGTAGCTAGATGAAGGTTGATATAGTTAAGGGGGACTAAATACTGGAGGCCTTCAAAATTATATAGATATGTTCATGAATTTTTCTTTCTGGTATTAGAAATAAAGTAAACACATTAAGTTTCATGTTTACTTCTTCAAAACATTTTTATTCGTCAATTAGAACGTGCAGTATGCAAAACATTTTGACATAAGTGATGGGAAATATTTGCAACGTCGATTTTTATCTTTAAAGAGTTCGGTGAAGTGTGGGCTGCAAATAAATATTTAATTTATTTAAATGCCGGTTCTGATGGCGCTTTTCCCAAATCTGGTACCCCATGCCTAAAGACGGCACAGCCACACAGCAGGTACGTGGCAAGAATTTTCAGCCCCTGGAGACAACTAAAAGTTTGTTTTTCCTCGCTTTTGGCAGCTGCATCCGTGGGTGACCTCTGGGATGTTGCCTTTCGCTGGCTACATGGTTTGCGAAGAACTGGTACATCGAAGAACAACAGGTCTAGTAAAAACCATAACTAAATTAAACTTTCTACCAAGTAATATAGGATTTTTTTTCTGCTAAATTTGAAAAAAATTCCAAAATTTGGGCATTTTGAAATGGAATTATGTTTTCGTCTAAAAAATGACTCTCAAATGCTCATATAAAATCGAAATATTAAAATATCTCAAAAAAGCTTATGGTACCTGATAGAAAATTAATTTCTACGTATTGGATGCAAAGAATGAGTGAAATCGATTGGATAGATCCCGAGATATTTTTACAGTCAGTTTTGAAAAATATGGTCTCGAGAAAAGTTTCAAGTTTGGTTAAAAAAAAAAAACACTACCTATTAACAGAAGGCGATCAAATGTCATGTTTCCAAGGGATACGTGCAACTATGAAACTTCAATTCAATGTTTACATACTTCATACTTCCTAATCAAAACGAACTTGAGATGTTATTGCAAGGAAAATAAGCAGGCTGTGAGTTGGCAACGAAAGAAATGAATAAGTAAGACGTAATAATAACAAACACATCATTGCAAAGTGCAACGCAGAATCGAAGGATCTGCTGACTCGAGAGATAGAAACGCAAAACATCGGCTCGACTCGATCTATGGCATTAGGCACGTTCGCACATTGTTTTTAGAACAGGTCAGTTCGCGACGTTAGCAAACAGCAGCCGAAAAATCTGGTGGATCAAGCATGCTGTGTGCCACCAACCGCCAACTGTAATAATTATAAATTTATTTTTTAGTTATTTTTAGTTCAACATCGCACATCGTACCAGCAAGCTCGTCCGTTCGTCCATCGCAAGTTAAAAGTGAATTCGCGCGTTTGCATTGCAAAGATTTCAGTTGGGAAAGCTTGCAAGCAGCAAGCATTGATTGAATCATCAATCAGCGCTTCGATCGCAGCTATAAATAATTAGATTCTCGATCATTGAAAGAATCGAAGAGAGTGCCCGCTCAGTGTCTAATCGCATCGACTGAGTGCAAAGTGCGCACGCAGGTTTTGCTTCTGGAATAAACTTCATCTTCGTCGATCGTTTTCGAAATGTTTTCTTCGTTTACAGGTGAGTTAATCAATTATGTTTATTGACAAATATTATTATCAATTTATCAATTTGTTTGGTTATGTGTGTAGTACGTTTGCGTAAACAAATTCAATCGGTGAAGTATGTAGTAACAATTACAAGTTGGTCAAGCGCTGCTTTGCTGTTATTTAATAAAATTCCTTTTGTGAGAATAGCTAACTACGTTGCTTGAATATATTTATTCGGCTTGCTTCCGGTGTTAATTAAGAAATGCTTCAATAATTATCAAGTTCGAGTTGATTCAAACTGTTATTTTGGTCGATTGCCGCTTTTTGCGCACTATTATGAAATGCTGCTTAGTCAGTGAATTCTTCCAACAATATGTTGGTTGTTTCAGCAAATATATAGTTACATTTTAAACCGAACTATTCACACAACAAACATTTTTTTGAAGAAGATATTTTGCTTTATTTAGTATTTTGAATATTTAGGTAAAGCAATAGTTTTTTTTTTTTTAAAGTAATTATTTATTAAACTATGTGCGGTTTATTTATAACACCTAGTACATATACATCATGCATTTGATTATTTTTAGATGCTTAATTCGCCGTTTGCAGTGTTGTATAGGTAGCAGGAATAACTTTTATTTTCGGCAATGAAATTAATTTAGTTTTAACACGGTATTCTGTACTCTTGTGTTCTCATGCATACATATTTTCATTATATTCTTTAACCTGATGCAAATAGGTTAATCAACTACTTTTTCTTTACCTTTCATTTGGATTTCTATGCAACTTTTATCAGTTTCCAATGATTTCGTTATATCTTTCAAGGCTTGTTATAATAATTAGCTTTGAAACTGCTAAATTGTGGTCAATTCAATTAATGCACGTGTGATTTCTAAAAAGTTTTGATTGAATAAATCTCAATATATAAAAAGAAGCATGTCATACACTCGAAAAATTCCTACACTATTTCTACATTTCTTCTATTACTCTTAATAACTCCTCGCCATTCAAGTAATTCATGATGTCATCTAAAGCTAAAGCCAAGGCTAAAAGCCAACAAATTCATTTATGTACATATTCATTTGATTCATATATCGTCACCTAATGCGTTCAGCAAACCAACACAACCAGCACAATTCTCTGCATTGCGTGATACGACCTTCCTCTATGCTTCCATGCTCATAATGATCTCATAAAGTAAAACTTGTTTATTTTTACCTCGCATAACACACAACAAAATTGAAAATATTATATTATAATGACCGGCCAACCCTTCCAGCCGTCCTTCCGATTTGTGAGCGCGACGTGTGAGCAATTTTCTTTTTTGATCGATGATTCGATTTTCCGACTCGTCTGCCAATCTGCGAATCATCGCCACTCTTATGGGCTAACGCTGCCGGTATCTAAATATATCCATCCTACTAAAAAACGTTTATTAATAAGTACCGCCCCGAAAGGATTTTTTGGCATCGCTGACATCGTACGCATCTCTAGAATGCTGCTAGCTTTGCTTTGTGTTTTATGTACCCGCTTTATTTGCGCTCTAATAATTGAAGTTTTATTGATTTATGTATTATGTATTACAGCATTAGCTTTAGCTGAAATGCGATTTCTGCATTCTTACATATTAAAAATATGTATCTTATGCATAATGCTGCGTTTTCTTCTTTTCGCTTTGAAATTGCATTTTGATATTTAATCTTGATGTCATCGGTGACATGTTTTCCCATTAATATGTACGTTTTTAACTTTTTCTGATGAAATAACTAGCATCGTTTGCATGAATACCCTTAATGTGATATTCGATAAAAATGTGGTTAACATACCGGAAAAATAGCCACAATTACTTTATATTCCATATTCCGTGATTCTATCGATGCTTTTTGCCATGACCTTTATTTAGAACTTACTAACTTTGTGATGTAAAAATAGTTGAAAATTTACCAAGTGATGTTGCTTTACTTTAGATTTTCATTTAACGAAAAAGTTGGAAATGTTTTGCATTCAAATGAAAATAAACGTCTTTGTAGGTTGCTTTCATTTGCATTGAAGCATGCTAAATGTAAAGACCTTGTGGTCAAATGTTCTGTTATGAGATTGTACTATTTGGTATGCTCATGATTTGTAAAAACATGGCAACATACTACTCAAAAGCAATAAACTTTATATAAGAAACCGTCGAGTTTCAGCTATTTTAGATTCATTTCTGATTGTTTAATTAGCACCAGTACTTGTTCATCATAAATACTTTGAGAATGTTGTAGACAATATGCGAAAATTAAAAATAACTTTTATGTTTTAGCGTCTTTGAAATCCTTGGGATGCAAAATTGGTTCAGCTTTCTCACGGAAAAGAACCGATGTTGGGGAAACTGTCGATGAAAGAGCTAAAGCTGCTGATGAACAAATTGCTTCTGCTGCGTCTGCAACAGGTAAGAATTATAGACCTATCTTAAACTTCTTAAGGGCGCTGCACAACAGCCGGAGAACGGGAACCGAAACAAAAACGAAAACGGGAACAAAAGTATAAAGCAGATGTACAATAAACGAGCTCGAATCGAAAATCAAGCACGATATTCGATGGATTTTGGGGTTTCTGCTGTTATCTCGGGACACTTTTCATTTTCGGTCTGTTGTGCAGCGGCTTCTTAAACTTGTGCTTCTGATTAGACAAGTTCAGTAACTATTATATTCCAAATTTTGTTTTACAAACTATTTTTCTACTTTTAGCGCAAGAAGTAAAATCTACATCAAAATCCGTTCGAGAAGAACTGCAAGAAGCAGAAAAGGATGCACAACATCTAGCAGAGCAAGCAAGTGCCAATATTGCAAACAAAGAAAGCCAAATTACTAAAGCCGCCAGCAACGCAGAGCAAAACCTCAAAAGTTCTGCAGACGACGTTGCGAAATATGCTGCAGATGCTCATCAAGCAGCAGCCGAAGGATTGGCGAAAGCAGGAAACACCTTAGATGCCAAATTAAAGCAAACCGGAGAAGCTGTCAGCCGCACTGCATGGTATGTTCGCGACAGTGTTGACGAGAAGAAGAATGAAGCACACGACGAAGTATCTCACGCAGGAAAAGTTATTAATGATACAGTTCATGATGCCAGTTATAAAATGGCTCAGAAAATTGACGACGGCAAGGAAGCATTAGCCGGAGGTGCAAAATCGGTTGGCGAGTCCATGCAAGATGTGAAAAAATCCGTGGATCAAAAGGCCACCGCAGCGGGGCAATTCATTGGCGAAACTACCGATGCCATTAATAAGTCCGCCCAAGAAAAGAGACAAGATGCAATTGAAGGATTGAGAAGTACAGCGCACAATTTATCGCAGCATATTAGTGATGCCAACAAAGCAACGCAGCATCAGAAAGAAGAGATGGCTAAAGG
Source organism: Lissagria laeviuscula (assembly GCA_030264695.1). Lineage (NCBI taxonomy): Eukaryota > Metazoa > Arthropoda > Insecta > Coleoptera > Staphylinidae > Lissagria > Lissagria laeviuscula. Next base: position 5,696 of record JARJDU010012607.1, read on the forward strand.
TATGCAAAGTCAAATTGATAACACATCGAAAAGATTGTCTCATACGAAAGATGCGATGAGTGAAAAATTGTACACAACGGCGGATAATGTTGCCACTTACGTCGATGATAAAAGAAAAGGGTTGAAAGAGTCAACTGCACAGATTGGTGACGATATTTCCAAGGGCGTAACAAATACTGGCAAATATTTAGAACATAAAAAGGAGAATTTGGTGGATGATACAAAACGTGTGGCTGGAAATGTGAAACAAGGTATAGATAACACCGCTCACAATGTATCAGACTATGCCGGTCAAAAGAAAGAAGCTGTGGTTGCTGGTGTGCAAGGAGCAGTTTCTGCAACTGGAGAAAAGCTCTCAGATGCTGCAAAGGCTGCGGAACAGAAGAAGAACGAGCTGAGACAAGGACTTGATACTGTTGCTCATAATGCGGGAGACTATGCGCATAAGAAAAAGGAAGCGTTGGTCGCAGGTGTGCAAGGAGCAATTTCTGCAACTGGCGAGACGTTTAATAACGCCGCACAAACCGCTGATCAGAAAAGAAATGAACTGAGGCAAGGATTCACCGACACTACACATAATGTTGCTGATTATACCAATCAAAAGAAGGAATCATTGGTAGCTGGCGTGCAAGGAGCTGTTTCAGCAACTGGAGAGAAGCTTTCTAATGTCGCACAGGCGGCAGAACAGAAGAAAAATGAATTGAAGCATGGACTTGATTCTAGTGTTCATAGCATTGCCGATAATTTAAGTCAGAAGAAAGATGCAGCTGCTGCTGGGGTACAAGGAGTGGTTTCTGCGACTGGAGAAAAACTCTCTGATGTAGCTCAAGCAGCAGCTCAAAGGAAAGAAGGTTTTAAGAAAGGCATTAACACTACTTTGCATAATGTGACAGACTTTGCCAGCGAGAAGGGCAATGCTGTAGCTGCAAGTGTTCAAGGAGCAATTTCTGCAACCGGTGGTAAGCTTTTCGATACAGCTAAAGCCACTGAACAGAAAACAGAAGATATTAAGCAGGGATTCAGCGACACTGTACATAATGTAGCAGATTATACCTCTGAGAAGAAACAAGCAGTGGTTGCTGGTGTTCAAGGAGCAGTTGCCGCAACCGAAGAGAAGCTTTCAGATGCTGCAAAGGCTGCTGATCAGAAGAAGAACGAGCTGAAACAAGGACTTGATACTACTGCACATAGTATTGCAGACTATGCCAATCAGAAGAAGGAAAATATTGCTACTGGTGTGCAAGGAGTAGTTTCTGCAAGTGGAGAAAAACTATCCGGTTTTGGCGAATCGGCTGAGCAGAGGAAAAATGAATTAAAGCAAGGATTAAACGCAACCTTGCATAATGTAACAGATTACGCCAATCAGAAGAAGGACGCTGTTTCTACAAGTGTACAAGGAGCACTTTCTGCAACTGGAGAGAAGATTTCCGATGCAGCTAAAGGGGCAGGACAGAAAAAAGAAGAGCTGCAGCAGGAATTTAGCGACAGAGTGCATAATGTAGCTGATTATACAAATGAGAAAAAGGAAGCAGTTGTATCAGGTGTACAAGGAGTTGTTTCTGCAACTGGGGAGAAGCTCACTGGTGCAGCACATGCTGCAGAACAGAAGAAAAATGATATGAAGGAAGGATTCACTGAGACTGTGCATAATGTAGCAGGCAATCAAAAGAAAGAAGCAGTTGCAGCTGGATTGCAAGAAGCAGTTTCAGCAACTGGAGAGAAGCTATCACAAGTTGCACAAGCAGCCGAACAGAAGAAACATGAGGTGAAACATGGTTTCGACACTACTGCACAAAATTTGACGGAGTTTGCAAATCAGAAGAAAAATGCTGCGGCTGCCGGTATTTCTGCGACTGGAGAGAAACTTGCTGATATAGCTAAGGCAACAGAACATAAAACGCAACAAGTTGCTGCTGGTGTACAAGAAGCTGCTTTTGCAGCGGGACAGAAATTTGCAGATACATCTAAAGCCGCAGAACAGAAGACGTTTGAACTAAGGCAAAATTTAGAATATGGTATGCACAGGGCTGCAGATTTAGCTAATCAGAAAAAAGAAGCGTTGGCTGATACTGTTCAAAGTGCTGTATCTGCTACAGGTGAAAAGCTCTCTGATGTGGCCAAAACAGCAGAAGAAAAGAAAAGCGAAATGCAACGTAGCTTAGACACTGCTAAGCACAATGTAGCAGACTTTGCACATGAGAAAAAAGAAGCAGTTGCTAGCGGTATTCAAAGTTCCGTTTCTGCAACAGGTGATAAATTGGCCAGTCTTGGAAAATCTGCTGAAGACACATATTCAGCGATAGGAAAATCTGCTGAAGAGAAACGCCAACATGTTTCAGATGGATTGCATAACATTGCTGCTAGTACTGTAGACTATGCCACAAGAGCACGCGATAACATATCCGAAAATCTAAACAATTCAATTTCAAACGCTGCAAAGTATGCTGAAGATAAAAAGAATGCTGTTAGTAGTGGTGTTCAAGGAGCTGTGTCAAAAACAGGCGATGCACTAGCAGAAGTAGGCAAAGCCGCGCAAGAAAAGCGAGATGCTATAGCTTCCAATATTGGAAATACTGCTAGTAATGTAGCTGCATTCACAAATGAAAAGAAAAATAACTTGGCACAAGGTCTGCATAGTACATCCGGCAGTTTTCATCAAGGTCAAGAACAATCGAAAGCTGCCTTAGAAAGCCTGCAACATCTATCGTCTAATGTCGCACAATCTGTGGCAGAGAAGAAAGATGCATTTGGCCAATCCATGTCAAACTTTGGCCAATCCACTCAGCAAAAGTCACACGAATTAGCAGAATCTGCAAGCAACATAGCATCCAAAACAGGCCAGAAAATCGTCGAATCTAAGACTGCTTTCAGCGAAGGATTGAAAAGTACCGCTGATACTATTGACAAATCACTGGAAAATACTGGGAAGGCGATTGCAGAGAATGTATACACGGCTGCCGGAAATGTTTCTCAGTATACCAGCGAACGAAAACAAATATTTGCTGACAATGTGAAACAGACTGCGGACACAATCGATCATAAATTGAAAGATGCTGCTGCAGCTACTACTGAAGCTCTCCATAGTGTTGAAGATTCTTTTAGCAATACTTTTAAAAATGCTGCTGGGTATTTTGATCAGTCGAAACAGAGCGCTGATAAATTTTTAGAGAATGCCAGGGACCAAGCCGAACAGGAAGTTGAGCAGGATCGAGTTGATGTTGTAGGATTCCTATCGAAATCGACGAATTTATTTAAGCAGTAGAGGTGAAAACGTACTTTACTATTATTGACAATAATATACTTTTGTATGATCAATTTTATAGAGTTGTAAAGTATAGGTCTGTTTGCTACACTTAAATATTTGTCCAACTGTATCTTTTATATGTTACTCGAGTGTTAATTATTATTTATTTTGCAATATCTATGTTAATCGGAATAATATCAAATTTATTTTTTGTTCTATGTTTATGAATAGAAACAATCTTTAATTATTTTATGTAGTTGTAATCCTGTCTCCGTTATTATATTGGTTAATTATATCGAATTTATTTTTGATTGTTTTGATAAGCACATGAATGAGTTGATTTGTGAATGTTTTTCTATAACTTTATTTCTCTCTGTGATACAAGACGTTCAGAGCAAGTCAGTCAAATCAAGTGGGTAGAAATAAAATATATGTTGACATCATGGTTAGATGGAATAATATTTTTTTTACTGCAGATGCGCTTATGGCTCTGTTTGGACCCTAGGTGCCTATGGTTTGCCCTGACGCAAAATTAGTCGGTCAAGTGTAAGTCCTACGACTTCAAATAGTAATAAAGTTCATGGGTGATAAGTCTGCGCGGGGCCTTTTTAATCTTAAAATTGCCTAATTGTGTACTATGTAAGCCGCAAATTTCAAAAACCTCCTATCGAAAGTAAAACGCGTTTGAAGTTATGGGTTACATCTTCTCTTTCGCTTTAATGTCTCGGCCAAAATGCCCACAAGGGTATGCCAACCGCCGCGAAGGCTCAGGAGGTCCCGCGGAGTTATCAAACTAATTGATAACAGGTGATTTAATTTTACTCTAATTTCGTTCACAATGGCACATTTATAATAAAAAAATCTTGGCAATTCACCAGTTGTTTATTATGTTCATTTCTATTACGCTTTTGTAAGTTTCTGATGCCAGCAAGCCAACTTGCACATCGCTGCGCAGAACGCTCAGTTGCAACGTTGAGTTTACTGATAAGTAAACGCAGCATGCTGCAGGTTGCAAGAGGAAGAGAGTTAAGTCAGTCTTCGTGTAGCCATCTTGTCGTCGTGTTTATTTACACTCGCGGTTTCTGTTGTATTAATGCATGTATCGGTTTAAAATTCGTGGCAAATGCATATAGACTACATCAATCGTTGTGTGAACTAATTAAATAATTTGTGTGGCTAGTTTCTCGGTGGGATAGCGATTTTAATGCTTAATATTTACGTGTAAAGTTTGCAATGCTTTGTGAAAACATCCTGCGGAACAGATTGGACTTACAATTAATTCGAAGGTAAGGTGTTTAGATTAAATATAAATTCGTATCGTCATTGCATCTCGTTCTTATATAAGATAAATAGTAATAATTAATTCAATTCTACATTACTTGACTGTGGAATAGACAACAATTGACCAGTTTCATGTGCATGACATTGCGAAGGACGCAGATATACACTTTAAGCGCCTGACTCGCACGAAGATAAATATTGCGCAATAAATTTGTTTTTAGACTGCTTCTTCTACGTGATCAAAATTATTTTGTTGATACTTCTAATTTCTTAATTATTTTTTTTTTGTTTTGGGCAATTATGAGGCTATTAGAGGTAGGTGAAGTAAGGGATGCACTATGATTATTCATTTGTTAAGAATATTTTAAATATAAACCTACTTGAAACCACTTGAAACAAAATTTGTAGTTATGGTCATACACGTTTTGGATTGTCATGCTAAATTGCCCGGGACATATTCTGAAATTCGAAATCTCTGATTCAGTACATTTTTGCGTGCGTTTTACAAACTTTATGAGCTTTTCAAATAAAAAAAAATTGGGCGCAAAGTAGAATAAATTTTCAATACGTAGCGCAATTAAATAGTTCCGATTTTTATGCTAGAATGCCTGTTAAAACGTCCAGAAGATTGACCCTGACTTTTAAAATCCCGTGGTTTATGGGCACTATTTTGCTTAAATCTTCTCATAGTTTGGAAGCGATTGGAATATATGGGCGGACATAGAATAAATCTGGAATTTGCAAAGCAAATAAAAAGTTTGAATTTTTATGCTAGAAGGCGCAATAAGGAAGAACTTTGTTAGCAGCTAGAATAGAAAAATATGGGTAAAATATAGATTTAATTTTCAAAATGGAATGCGTTTAAAATATTTATATTTTGATAAGGAAATGGTCATTATTAAATCCATGTTCGGGATCAATAGCATTTGCAAAAAATATGAAGAGAGGTAAATTCTATTTAAAAAAACTAAGTGCTCGTTTATTTTTAGATGAAAATGTTGACAATTTCTCCGCAATGAAAGGTTTTCTACGTAGGAACTGATGTGCTTGGACATTGTTAAACGAACAGGTAACTACAGCAGGTGGGATAAAAAAAATGGATGCATTTTAATCCAGGAAACTCTCTCAGAACACTTAAGATGTGCAACATAGTTTATTAGTATGTTTAGTTGAGCTTTTTGAGGCATTTTTCGCAGCGTGCAACTAGAACGAAGACAACTTCGGAACGGTTTTAGGCTTGTAAAATATACTTCTTCTCTGGACTAATGTATGTGCGTCATTTGCAGATAATTTTCAACAGCAACCACAGCAACGGTCAATATATATCGTTGGATAAAGCATGTAACAATGGATGGCAAGACCACATTATGAACTTAATTGAAAGTCAACACATCAGATAAGGACCGTTATGTGGAAAATCAGGATACTACTTTAATTGAGACAATTCTATCCAACATCAAAGCTCTACGGATGTTATCACCAAACTAGTAGGTAGAGTAGGTGTGAGATACATATATATATATATATATATATATATATATAATTTAAAAACAGATGTGATACTTTCAGGTAATAATTACGGACTTACCAAATGCGATTAACATACATTGTGGAATTTGCAACTGCAGCGATTGATTTATGCAGCAGGACGCTAGAGAGTATACATTGTAAGACTTAGCAGCCAGCATTTATCAACGCACACATCATGCGGCATAAATCAAACAAATTTACTATACCATACATCGTATATGTTGTTTTTAATAACAACATCCAAGATGGACAGGCGGCTAATATACATTGCGGATTTTATCAGGGGAAACGACCAGCGTTTGGCAGTCAGGGACGGCAAATACACTTCGTAAGACATTTTGCTGTTAGCAGGGAGGAACTTGTAATCCCAGCAATTAGAGAATTCCCGGAAGCGATAACTCTTATCATTGATAAAATCGATCAGTATTGGAAAAAAACTTCAACGAGGACGATTTTGGTCAACGCTGCACCAGCCTACAGCAACACTTTGTGCTATTATAATATATTCATAGCATTATGTAACTTGTAGTATTATTTACTTTATTATTCAATTGAACTAAGTAATGCGTGCTAGTAATATTTACTCGATCGCATATGCATGTATTTAATTTGCATGCATGTGTGATCGAGTAAACATTTTTCAAACTCCTACTAGAAAATAGATATAAATATTAGTTTCAGTTTTGTTGTAGCAAGAAGAGTCGATGGCTCGTTGGCTAGAGTGCTTGCTTATGAAGCAGGTGTCGCAGGTTCGAATCCTGCAGCCAGCAAAAATACTTTTTAATTCTAGTAGGACTTGAATGCAAGTAAATGAACGAACGTCATCCAATACGGCCGTAAGGTGTATGAGATCTCGTGCATGCAAAAGGCATAAGGACTAACCAAGTCCATATGTCTCAGCA
>JARJDU010012624.1:0-11174 GCA_030264695.1 Lissagria laeviuscula
AATTAGATTTACTACGAATTGTGATTGATACCAAGAAAAAGAAATTGAGTTCATTATATTTCTATAAATACCATGATGAGAGTGACCTTCCAAGGTCAGTAGCAATAAAACTTGATCATTAATATAAAGCGAATATCGAAAAACTCTGCAAATCAACAAAATTAAATTATTTCCCATGGTTTGATGATGATGTGTGGCTATCAGCTGAACAAGATGCAATGAAAGTAAAATATAGCCCTGATCACTAGGAAAAAGCAATAAAACATTGTTGACGCAACGAAAAGACAATAATAGCGTGGACACATCAAGGTACACACGTCAAGGTATAAATTATTATCGGATCGATAGCTCCAAGGGCCGGCAGGTTTGTTCAGTCTGAAGATAGATGGTAACCTTAGAGGTCGGTTAGTCAATCCCAATTATCTCAGTCCTGGCAACGTGTATTATGTTTCGGGATCGCTTCCTTTCCACATAATAAACGATGCGGCGGCGCATGAATTTTAATCATTTCGGCAACGTGCCTTCGTGCCGCATTTGCCCACCGCCAGTGGGTGCATTGAATATTATTTAATGAACATATTTTCGCCATTACGCTCATAATCAACTCGCCAAATATTCCATAGTTGATTCGCTTTTAATATTAATTTTAATATTTATTAATGCATTCTTTCTTTAATTAAAATTTTAAGAGATTCTGAAAATAAAACAAATAAAGCATAGAGAAGAAAAGACGTTCTTAAGAGTGGCGTTCTTTGGTTGGTTAAAAAGTTTCCTTAAATGCTTCCGTCGCTGGTTTTAATATTCGGAAGAGTCAAGAAAAGGCGTCGTATATCGTCGGTGTATAAAATGCATTATCTAAGACGTCGCACGGAAGTGTCTAGACAATGCAGGAATGACACATAGATTTCCTATGAGAGAGCAACGCATACATCGTGTAACGGAACCGGAAGGCGGCTGTTCCCTGCTACTTGTTTGACTCAAGCGGCGCGTTAAGTTAAGAAAAGCCGGGTTAGGTGAGCGCCGGTTTTGCTCAGAGAACAATTGCTAAATGGGGCTGTGCAATGGGTTTTCGTCTTTTTACAATACGGCTAGTAGACAATATAAGTGAAGATCCACTTCCTGGCTTTTCATGGAAATTATAATTTACACCATTTCGAGGTTTTGATTTAATTTTATTGCAATTTTAAAACGCGCAATGTCACTACAAATAAAATACAAATCGAATGAAGTTATTTGTAAGTCATGAGTAAGACGTTTTTATTATGTACATCACGACAACATGTTTGTTATTATGGACATGAAGAAAATATGAAACACAATGATGAGTCCGGTGCTGGGGGGTAAAAGCAGTTGGCCGGAAACGAGACATAAATCACAGGGCGCACGTTATGCCTAATCCGTGGCACTGTCCACAACCGCCATACCGGCGAGCGCTGTCCGCGGGATTACCGATCGGGCTTTGCGCAAAAATCTGGCACGTAGTGACGTCTTCGCTCGGGTAGCTGACGCTGATATATGTCAAAGCATAAAATACGATGCCGGAGTTAACTTCGGAGGTGTAGCACACCAACAACTCAACTACAGGTAAATGCATGTGTATAGTGTGGATGTAGATAGATGTCTGCGGGGTTGTTGTTTGTGGATTCCGTGAGTTGCACGTGCAAACGGTGACCGTATTGCGAGCGATCCATCATGCTCCACGCTCCGCTTGTCTTAATCCAGGACAAAACTGAATGTAATAATTCCGATTACTACCTCTGCTAGCTAGCTAGCATTGGTAGTGAAGGCAGTACCGGCTTTATGTTATTTGCATACATAACACTGAAGCAAAGAAACAATAAAAAGGTAAGATTTGATAAATGTAGTTTCTAGTTTTTAGGGGAGAAATACTTGAGGAGAAACTCTATAACAAGGATAATAATTTGCAATGTTTTAAGCAATACGTTTTTTAAATGTTTGCCAAATCAAATTAATTTAACAATTAAAAACGACATTTTCTAGAGTGATGGCAAGAAAAAACTAGGGCCCGCATACGTCCTATCAACGGTTTTCCTCATCGGGAAGAGCTCTTGCAAACGAATGCGAGCCGGGTATCAAAAGTGTTGTCTGGCAACGTTGACTCGTGATGTATCTGGCACATACATCTCGGTAATGGACCCACTAAAGGACCGCTGACGGCGCAACCTTCACTACTCCATCCGACGCTCGCTTTTTCCCCATCTTCTTCATCCGCCACCGTTGCCAACCTCCACTCGCCGCTTCTTTTACTTACGGAACTGTCCCACCTACCACCTCAAACTTTCAAAACTAGTCATAACGCCTTATACCTCTTTTCTTAAAATAATAATCTTAAAACTATTATATTCATTCACTTTTCAATAATACACAAATAAATTATTTCAAAAATTTGAAATGCAAAAAGTCCCCCGTTTTATAAAAATGATGGATTTATAGAATGCTCACAGGGTATTTACCTAAGCCCTTTAGAATGCAGAACGTACACGAGTATGTAAGTGAAACGAGGGAAAGATCGGATGTGTGTGACCAAAGCTCAGTCTATGCGCGGAGAAGAACTAGCTAGCCATGGAGGAAAAAACGAATGCGTTTCCTTTCTACTCTCTAATGTCTCTATAGCTATATTAGCGAGAACTAAAAAAAAAAATGAAAGAGAGAAAATGAGAGGAGAAAGAGAAGAAAAAACCGGTGCATTTGTATTCAAGTTTCGCGCAGTAATTTCATCACGGATTCCAAGGCGACGTCATATTTATTAAGAGCCTTCACTTGTACGTTGGATATCTTCGGGCACGTATCAGTCACACGCGTTTTTTATTGTTTGAATAGTAGTAGTAGGTACTGGGAAGTGCTTTTCTGCTTGCTGATAGTTTCAGCCAAATGCAATTTTCAGGTAGACCGTATATCATCCACGCACTTAGCCTTTATGTGAACGTGAGCTTATTTTTCATTAAAATTATGTGAGAAATCACAAAGATATTTCATTTTTCATAAGTTTAAGAAGTTAAGAAGTAACGTTCTGGTTTTAATTTTGAATTTTGAATTTGACACTTTTTATGCAGAAATAGTTTGAATTCAAAATTTGATAGAAAAGCTTTTATTACAACGAAAGGTTTCAGACTGCAGTTAGAAAGCATGTTGGGGTGAATCGAACAAATTTAATATGTGTGAGCTGAATTTTAAGCATTCCTGTAAAGGCACCATACATCACGTACAATTTACAAATGCGGAAAACTCATAAATGCGTATCGAAGTTGTAGTTTTTGTTGTTTGCCAACTAACGGATGGGACGCTTTTTACCAGGAATTTCGCCACAACTACACAACGAGTCCATACACCCGGTTGCAATATTTTCCTTTTTTTTTCTCATCTTGTTCAGTTTATGAGTTTTTGCATTAAACAAAAATACCAAAATATAGACAAAAAATACGGATGTGATCATAAGAAGGATGAATAAGAGCAAATCTGCAAAAGATTTTTTGTATTAGTGTAATAACACATAAACCCGCGATAGTCATCATTCTTATCTCTTCATCACTTCATAGGGTTTTATAGCAATTTTTGATGGTGATAAATGAATCTTGGAAGCAGCCCCTCGTACGCGAAGCACGCAGCTTTCGCACTTATTTACTGTGTAATGATAACTGTCAGTATCGCGGCGCCAGCGTAGGTGGCAGTGGATGCGAAAGCTGATGACGTAAAGCCATAGTGCACGTCGATGCCGATTATCGAAATTGATATTTTTTCGCTTTCCAGAGCAAACATGTCAATGTTAACGGTCTATATTTATGTTTAAGCTCGGCCTTTTCCATTTTTGTTTGATAATTGACACGTAGCAATATTTTGTCGACGTGGTGCGGCGAACAAAAACAATTCGAATCTTAGACACATTTCTTCATGCAGGAGATAAATGAAAACAAAACGTGTATAGTAGACGAAACGTGAAAAAAGCTACAACTTAGATGGTTTCTAAAATATCCTTACAGTGCGGCGTCTGTGGAGATGGTCTATTAAATTTGCTTTTTATACGTGTACGCGTCACATCGAATTTACCCGTTTTATGTCAATATAGGTTTTATGTATTTTCTTAGAATAAAGAAGAAATACAACCTGAGTTTTTCTCTTGGCATGGCTTCGCCAGACTGTGAACTGAAAAAGGATATCTAAGATGAAAACACGAGCAATACGAAAAACTTGGCTAACCAATGTTGAAATAAGTTAGTTTATTGAAATAACAGCTGGATATTTGTAGCAGTTTCAAGTTATTGTAGTAATGCTTTCTCGATTATCAAGATAAATTTATTGCATGTTCTTTAAAAATTGTGTAATAAATCATAGAAGACTTTTTTATCATTCAAAAATATATTACTAAAGTGATAAAAGCTGGAAATTTTCACTAAGAAATCTATTGAATATTCATTGTTTATATATTTTGTGAGTAGAAAACTGTCCCTGGCGAAAGCGTTTCTAACCAATATGACAAGATCTTTAAACAAAACTTAATTAATTATTGAATCATGCAGGTTTTGACCTAAAAAATACATAATTTTTTGCATAATTCAAATAAAATCATTAAAAATAATGTGACAAGAAAGTTAAACATTCTCTTGTCGGCTACATTTTCATGCTATATGAGTAAATCAGAAAATAAAATTTTATTGGATATGCATGATACCAGATCTAGACTAGAAAAAATTAACAATTTGTTCTCCTAAGCCATAAATAAATTAAAATACGCAATTTGGGCTAGATTAAAAAAAAAAATCCAAATTTTTAAAGAATAAACTGCTATGTTTGATACTATATGACACGATTATAAATAAAAATTTAATTCACTACTGAACTGGTTCATTCAGTATCCTATTAAATTTTCATTTGAAATCCTGACTTAGAAACTGTACCAGTTGAGCAGTATAAAAATAAATCCTTTCAAAAATCCTATTTTTGCAACAATTTCAAAAAAAATCTTTCTACATAAATAAATCTTAAAATAAAATTATATTGCTTATCTAATAAAACAGATCCGGATTTAAAAAATATATTAATAACGTAGTATCAACATAAATAATTTTTAAAAAATTACCAAATTTCCAAACGATAATTTTATTATCTATCGATATCACCAAGTTTAGGCTAAATTTTTTTATCATTTCCCTTTACTTCTGCGTTTATATGAAATCTGACCAAAACTCCTGATGAAAATTGGCTACTGAATAAACAACGACTTCAGGAAATTCGCTTTTCTACATGAAATTTTAATCATATATGTACTGCAATATCAGCAACAAACTAAAACAATTTAAATCGTAAATAACCGTGCATTTTATCGAGCAATAAATCAATTCTTGTGATGCTTTTAGTTGGATAGTTGCATACATGTTACGATTGGATAGGTTTGTACCAGTTGGGAACTGACTACCTCTTGATTTATTATGAAAACATCAGAAATTGATCTCTAAACTCTCCAACTAGTTGCATATACAAAAATCATCTGAAAACGCTCCAATAATTTTATCTATTGTTTTGAATAAATTAATTAAAATTCACCATTATTTTGATACCAAACAACCAAATAAATTATGAATTTATAAGAATTAATAGCCGTAGTTGTTGCTATTATTTATTTTGTCATAGTTATAATAAAGTTTTATTTTAATAGCAATACATACCGCAAAATAACTGACAGAATAGCCTTTCCCATTCCCGTTTAAATTCATATAGAACAGAATTGCATGTATCCATTACTAAAAGTACAAGAAAATTGTCAAAATGGTTCGTTATAGCTAGCAGAAAATTTTGATAGTTCTCTTCCTGGAATATATAAAATAATTCACAAAAATTTAGTATCCTGCACATAACGCCTCTCGCATTGAACGTAATTCATTGCATCGATTCCGATTACAACGCTATACGTTCAGCGTTTTCTCGTTCTTGTCGCGCTCGCATGGAAATATTAGAAATTTCCACGTGCAAATCCTGCAATTTCGCACATTTTCTGATACAGTTGTGTCGCGATCCATGAAAGAAACCAATTTCAAGAGGTTAACTTAAAAAGATATCTGGCTAAAGTAAATAATTTCTATTCTATTCGATTCGAGAAAGTTTGCGTTTCCTGGTTTTCTTCATATTACTATTGCATTATGTGGACAACGGTGTAGTGTTTAGTTTCCAGTACAAGTTTCAGTTTAAACAAGAAATTGACTACAATTTCCTATAGTTTCCTTTATTATTGTAAGTGAAAACTATAATAGTCTTTGTTTTCTTGTTATCTTTAATAATAACTGTAAGACAAATGCAATGAAAAAAGTTTATATTTATAAATTGAAAATTTTATTATTATAAATATTAATGCTAATAATATTAAAATGATATTTCCGTTTTATTATTAAAAATTTGAAATAAAAACGAATTTAACATAACATGTAACAACATCACGTCTGAACAAGATCTCAAACAAGATTCAAGACAATATCGAGATCTAGACTACATACTCAATTCTCTTTGTTAGTTTTGTAATTTTTTTTTTAAATTGTATACTGGCTAATATTAAATTATTTTTTAATTTTGCGCTTTGTAAGTTACTGTACAGTACGGTAACAATTTTTGGTAATCACCGTTGGTAATTCATGGTAACTTATACAAATTGCGTTACAATCCACATCTCTATAATATTTTCTAATTGATCTGTAGCTATATGTACTTTTGCAACAATCAAGCCCCAATTATGACTATGAAATGAGACTTATAGAGAAGACAACATTTATGTTACAAAAATTGCAGAAAAAAGTAGGAAGTTGCTGTGATGCAATGGAGTTGAAAGTGTATATGCCTAGTATTGATGTCAAAACGAGGTGGAATAGTACGTTAACATGTTAAAGCAGGTAGTGACTATGAATTCAAATGTTGAAAATTTTCAATTAAGTCATCATAATTTTTTATTGATTGAAAAAATTTACTCGGTTCTTGTTTTTTTTTTGCAGCGTTACTGCATCGTTACCGTTGGTTGTGGTCGTCTTTAATATTCTAATACACAAAATTGTGTCACAAATGATAAAGTTGGTTCAATTAAAAGCAATTTATTCTATATGTCAAGTTTCCAGATTTTCAAAACTTTTAAGATAATGTCAATATAATGTAATCAAGATTATTATCAAGATAATACTTTCAACATAATTTCCAAGAAGAGACAAAATTGACCAAAATCTCGTGTTGTCTCGTCAAGATCAAACTTTCATGTTATTGCTGCCAAGATAAGAAACAACGATAACACCAGATTTCCACACCTACAAAATTTCAAAATTAATTATAGATTAGTTAGTAATTAAAGGAGCAGTAGAAAAACATTAAAAAGCTTACTACTACTACTACTTTCTCTATGCGCATCCAGCACATGACAAGCGTAGAGCAACCTCTCCTGGATTCGAAAAAAGCTTGAGCTCCTCCAACCCAAGTTTTTACATCGTTTTCCACTTTACTGGCTTGGCATTATGCAAATTCTCATGGCATTAATGCAAATATCGCCGGCCGCAAGTCTGCTCACCGACCACCAAAGCCACCAAGACTCTCTACACTCGCGCGAATATTTGCGAAAAAGTTTATCCGCTTGTTTATGCAACATAAACGCTTCGCAAACAAGCACTTCGTATATATTCGTGTTTGCACAACAGAGTAACGGTAACATAACAAATATTCACATCGTAATAATAATTACGTCGGCCATGCTAATTCCATGAAGGTCGAACAAGTCGAATCAAGTTTTCACTGCAAGAGAGCGAACAGAACAGCTTTGTTTTTCCACCTTAATTGAGAACTGCTTCCTTGGCGTTTTCTTTCTATTCCCTTTCGGTGAAATGAAGATGCGAGAGAAAGGCGTAAGGCGCTTTTCGCCGAAAAAAAAAACACAACGAAAAATGTAATTGTAATTGACGTATGAAACTCTCTCGCTCTTGAAAAGCTCAGGCTCTCTTGCAAGCTTCGCTCTTTACAGAAACGTTAATTACTGGAAACGGCTTGTTCGCGTTTTGCTTCAACTTTAATTTAACTTTAAATTAAACTTTTATGTAATTTCTAAGCATTATTTTAAACGCTTGCGTCGACGTGCAAAAGGACTGAATGAATTTTATGTGAATGTGTATGAGTGAGTGTAAAATGCTAGCTTATTTAAAAAGCGTTGTATCCAAATGTTTTCATAATAATTTCACACGATTAAGCGTTAAGTCTTTCAATCATTTACTTATTTGACAAAATATCTCGTCTCTCTAAGCTAGATAGCTCTGGTAGCTGTTACTAGCTGGACTAAAAAGCAAAGCGCGTTGGATCGTTCGAGCACTAACGAGCGACGAGACACTGATCGTGTGACAAATTGCAGCTAGTTTCGTTCGGCATAGCTGCCGAAAATTGGCGTCGCGTGTGCGAATTCGATTCGCGCCAATATTGCCGCTCCCATTGCGTCCTGCACGCCACCCCACGTCGATAAGTAATAACCTGCGTCGAACGCACTCACACTTCCAACCAATTTATATCTATATGGATCGCATATCTACTATATTTTCACATTGCGTTGATATCTAGCGTTAGATATCCAGTAGAAAACTTTTACGCACATCGACACAGCGTATGTATCCGTGGACATGAAACGTTCGTCCTTTTTTGACATCCTCGTAATCCGGCTATCAGATAAACGCTGCCATTGTGACGTGAAAAAATCCCTGTTTCCTACATCCAAACTCCCTGACAGAAGCGATTTGCGCTGCGATCAACGACGACGAATTGGGTCCAGCTGCTCACTTCCGGTTTGAATTAAATGGACAATACTTGAATCTGTATGCAAATCCTTGACACACATTTTGGTGCTGTTGCTGTTGTTGTTGTCGATATATAATTGTGATTTCAGTATGCGTTATTTGTGCAGCAAATATTTTTGGACTGAAATTATTCTCCATGCTATTTATCACCCTAAATAGCAAGAAAATGAAGGAGGGAAGGAAGGAACAACAAGCTAATAAATAAAAATATGCATAACAGTGATTTACCGTGGTGAAAATTTACATAGAAAAAGTTAGCGCAATTTCTCATTTCGACGAAATGAAATGAAAAGTAGAAAATATCATTCGGCGGTGTAATATCGTGATAATGGCATGTCTAGCCGGAACATTCTACCGAATTATGCGCACCACAAGCACATTATTCGCACCACATATAGCAAAAGGTAAATTATTAAGTGACAGTTTTACACCCGGCGCCGGCGCAAAGTGGGCGACTCCCTGAAGGTATTTGCCGTCCAACAATTCGTTCCACTATATTAATTTCTATAGCAGAACCTTCTCTAAATTACGAATTATAATTAGTTAATTGTTCACGTTTTCACAAATACTCTTCATATATAAATTTTTTCAATTTCCTTTCCTCCTATTGCTTTTCAATTCAAATAACTGTAAACAACAATAATCAAATATTCATACATTCATCAACTGAGATTTTGGCCATCGGTCCAAAACACAGAAACAGTAAAAGACTTGCATTGATTTGATTAATAGACATGTCATATATAACTCACACGTATCTCCGCTAATTGGCCTAAAAATACGCACGAAGCGTGACGCCACCTCACTCCCTTATAATCCTCCTCATGAGCGTATCTCTTACCCTACAATAGCCACATTTGCATGCCTGATATTCACGCCATGCCATCCACAAACGCAAACGAATGCGAAAGGGTTTGGCATCGGATTGATTCGGTGATTACATTGAAAATCGACAGCGGCTGTACGCCCACGCCCACGCGCGCCACAACGCAAAATATACATAACAATGGCGTAAGTGTACCTGCAACATATCCATCCTGTTATATCCAACGCATAATGCGCTGCTATAAAATATGATTGGTTATGTGGGCTATATGATATGTCTATCGGCATCATCATTATATCAGCGTTGCGACAAAGCCAAAGGGGAAGCATCAATCATTCGCTTCGGGCCGAAGCACACAGTGGTGGTCGGAAGCATTGCTAGTAGCTACTCTTTGCACAGCTACATAACTGCAACGAGAGTTCATTACGGTATACGCGACGTTTCAGAGCAGAGTAAATAACGATGCTGCTTCGTTATTGTGATGCATATGTCGTTTATTCAGTTGAATTCGGAAGGTTGGATTCTCAAGTGAAGAGCATTCAAGAATTTTACATTTTCACAAAGATGAATCGAATCAATATATTTGTACGTTTAGAATTTGCTTAAAAAAAGCACAAATAAAATGTGTGTGTGCATGTGTGTATAGATGCGATGAAAATTACACTTTTGGGAATGTAATCCCAAAGCAAAACATAATAAAGTTGAAGGTCCTTGAAGATAAAACCTAGTCTCTGGAGACCCCCTTTGGGCAAAACGGGATTTTATACGGCTGAAAATTGAAAACTCATATTTTATTAGTTTTCGAAACTTCTTTATCAAGCGCCATTCCAATGCAAGAAGTAACTTTTGCTCAAAACCGTAAAACTTGTCTCATTGCGATGAGAACTTCCTCTAAGTTGGTGACCTTCCAGAACCTCGAATGTTCGAGATAAGCGTGTTTGGCTTCTTATCGTTTTACTAAATTTTCTTCATGTTTATTTATTTTAATTTATAAAGATAAATTTTGGCAAATTCTTAGACAAAATAGACAAACTTTTATTTTTATTTTTTCAATGAAGTTTTGAGATGCAAAATAATTTTGTGTGATTTGAGCCAGAAACGTATCCGGCAAGCTACAGCAACCAGAAGACCAAGATGTCAGAAATGCTTTTGGTTCAATTAGGACCTTATGGTTTGCCGTGATACTAAACCAGTCAGTCAAGTACATGTCAACCAACCTAAAAAAAATTAAAAAATCCGGAAAGATAGTTGTACGCTAGGCCTCCCTAATTTTGGAGGCCTAGTGCGCCTAGACCTAAGAATGCCTCTGCAAGGTGTGATCTTTGACAACAACACAAAGCTATACCCAGCCAGAGTCATTTTTCTCGCTCATTGGGGTTTGCTACCTATCGGTAAGTGACCTCGAAAGGGATGTTTAAAAGGTATAGCCGCGTCTTTCTAGTAGCACCTCACTAGAATGGTTTTTCCTCCTCTTTTCAAGAAGAGCTAGGCTTAGAATATAAAAGATTTTTCTTGCACAACTCACGCAATTG